>JASCZW010000762.1:0-269720 GCA_034211315.2 Aedes japonicus | reverse complement strand
TACGTTTCATTAACGTCCCGGCCGGATTTGGCTGTTGCTGCGAATTATTTCAGCCAGTTTCAGTCATGCCCCAACGAAGTACACTGGGTCCATCTACGTCGTGTACTACGTTACATCAAAGAAACGTTGGATCTTGGACTCATTTATCGAGGATGCAATGCAGGCCCACTGCTCGAAGCCTATTCGGACGCGGACTGGGCGAACGATGCTGCTGATCGTCGGTCTGTATTGGGTGCCTTGTTCAAGGTGTGGTTCAATGAAGCTGGAGCGAAAAAGCAAGCTACCGTATCTTTGTCTTCTACGGAGGCTGAGCTAATTGCCCTCTGTGCGGCTACTTGTCAAGGCCAGTGGCTGGTCAGAATTCTGAAAGATCTAGGAGCGAAGCCTGTGACTCCTATCACCTACCACGAGGATAACCAGTCTACGATGAAAATTGCCGCAAATCCGAAGGATTCTGGTCGTCTGAAGCACTTGGACGTGAAGCACTTCTTTGTTCGAGAGCTTCTGGAGAGAAATCAGATTCGGATCGAGTACATCCCTTCGGCAATGCAACAGG
Organism: Aedes japonicus; assembly: GCA_034211315.2. Lineage (NCBI taxonomy): Eukaryota > Metazoa > Arthropoda > Insecta > Diptera > Culicidae > Aedes > Aedes japonicus. The sequence continues at coordinate 269,164 of JASCZW010000762.1, read as the reverse complement.
CGGACATACTAACGAAGAGTCTTCCAGGACCTTCCTTCAGGAAGCTTCGAGAGTACCTAGGATTGGCCGATTGCAGTGTTTGAGCGGGCGTGTTAAGTATGCAAACTCTACAATCCCCTACGCCGTTGCTCAACCCCATCATTTGTCGGCGCCACTGCTGTCAAACTCAGGTTTGGTTTTTCTTTGTACTTGCTACCTATTTTTATTACAACAAACAGTGTGAATAAAACACATGCTTTACGATTTGTTTCTCCACGAATGTTGTCTTTTATTTCGATCCGTAAATTCCTTCCACCGGATTATTTCAATCTGTTCGGTAATTAAATCAATTACCGAACGTTCGGTACTCGAATTTTTCGATGAGCTGTCAAAAAATACCGTACAGTTCGGTAACGGGAGATTTGAAGATCTGTCAAAAGCTACCGTTCAGTCAGAGCTGTCAAAAAATACCGTACAGTTCGGTAACGGGAGATTTGATGATCTGTCAAAAGCTACCGTTCAGTTCGGTAATCTTTGTAGTCTGGTATCGAAACGTTTCGGTATTTTTGTTTGTTTTTATCGTATGTTGGTGTCGATTTCTCTTGAAATTTAAATCACTCTGGTGAAAAGAAAGCAGCATCTAGTAGAAGAATGTAAGTTCTACCATGTGGAGTAGCTGGATATAGTAGGATTCTCGTGATTCGTGAGAGATCAACGTTTAAAGTCATTGTTTACAAATGGCTTTTAGGCGCTAATCATGAATTACTCGAGACTTTTTGAATTTAAACTTTCAAAACCACATTCTGAAACACAACCGATCACTGGAACCACGAGACTTCATAAAAAATGGCCAACAGTTTGACATATAATAATACTTTACCGGGCTCCGGTAATTCAGAGTTCATTTTACGTTTTGTTCGGTTAAGTGCTTACCGTATTCAGTGATTGTTTGTTTTTACCGTATGGATTGTATTTTTTTTCTACCGAATACTGTAAATAAAATACAACATAACAGATCGTTCGGTAAAGTGTTACAAAATTACTGTCAAATTATTTATGTTTACCGAAAAATCGGTAATACTTTATGTTTACCGAAATATTTCGTCAATTTTTTTACCGAACAGCAAAATCGAGTTTAAGTGTGTAGGACTGCTTGTTGCAATGAACAAATTGATGTCATCGAATAACAATAATTTAATCCGTCTAAAGAACCATGAAACCCTTTGCTATTAATGTGAGGCTTTACTGTTGGTTCTCCACAAAAAATTATAGTAGCATCAGCACAGAGAACAGACATCCAAGCTAGGGTGCCTTCCGTGTGTAAATTTTTGCAACTGCCATTTTAAAATTACAGCTTGTTTCCGTTAGTTTTGGCGATTCGTATGTTGATGGCGCCACCAGCGCGCCTTGAGATTTGATAGGCTGTCAATTTTAGTTTGGTGAAACCTAGACTAGGCGGCACTGATTTTCGAACGGTTTGCTTTTGAAAATTTACACAGTAAATTGAGAAAAAAATGTTCGAGCCTGGATGTCTGTTCTCTGTGGCTTCAAATCGGGTCAAATTTACTGTTATTGCAGATTGCAGGGGAACGTCAAAAAACATGAAATGTGAAAGAAACTGTTGCGGAACGCCAAAAGATATTGCATCCAGTGTTGCGATCTGCAAAGACACTTATTACTTATTATGAAGTAATATCAATACATTGATTAATGCATTATTTTCGATCTTGCAAAAATTTCATACATTTCAAAAACTGTTTGTAATTTTTTTAAATATATAGTTTTAACTTTTTCCGAAAACTCGGCATCACTGCATTAGCACAAAAGCTGAACAGTTCTGACAGCACCTGGTAAACAAACACAAAACCATCCAGTATAAGTTTTCCTGTTGCAAGGTTGGAACCTCCTCGTTAAAATATTCAAACGATTACGGTAAGCTTTCATACTTTTATTAAATAATCTAATTGCAATAAATGTAAACTAAATTTATTAGCAGTTGTGCATTTCGAAATGGCCAACAACAGCTTTGAGCATCGAGCTGGTTCCGATACAGGAATCGGAGAAAACGACAACAACAGTAATTTCGAGGATATGGAGTATCTGGATGAAGCGATAGATTCCGATGCTAAATCATCAACAAACGAGGCTCACGAACGTGAATTTAAGGCGCAAAAGAAGGACAAACTCCTGAACATTCTTCACGTTCAAGCGAACGACAAGGGTCAATTCGAGCAACAGTTGTGGGGTATAGCTCGTTTCTCAGGCGAGAAATTTTGCATCAACGTGCCGAAGAAGTATGTGAAGAGCAAGTGGAATGGAGTCCCATAACGAAACCCTCTTGGGAGGACAGAGAAAAGTTTTTCCTGCTACAGCACAACCGGAGTATCGTGCGATTTTCGGATCTAAGTGATGACTTTTTACATAGTTTGAACGGGCTCACGGTCAAAATGTCCATCCTAGTTTATTCCAGACCAAATAAAATTTCTATTGGGTTCATGTGCGGACAGTAACCGGGAAGAAAAACGAATATTATTCCCAATGACCGGAAATATCGCACCATATTAGAGCCGAAGAATGTTTTCCGTACAGCATCGCTAGTTCTGCTACTGGCTTTTGTAAAATGTAGTATCCATATAACGCGTGATATTTAGTGTTTTCCGATGCATGTCACCGTTAAACCTGGTCAACCAGAAGACTGATTCGGTTTGTTTGTTTCTCTGATATTGCCCTGAAAACAAATGGTAATATTTCTACTATAGATATTCCCCATTAAAAAAAACTTACTTACAAAAGTATGCTAGCTGGAATGAAATAAATTCTTGCGACGAAAACAGATGCTCAGTGTCTGAAACTCGAAAAAATGTTAAAAACGATGTTTGCTCAAGATACTGCAGCACAACCAAAACAAATGACTAACATTGGCAGAATCGACACCGGAAACAAATTGTCAATTTGACAGCAATGTTTGACATAAAATAGGTGACAGATCACTGGTAACATTTTACTTGCAAAGTGTCTGCAAGTTTCTTGCAATTCGCGTTTCGGCAAAAATTTGCAATACTTTTGAGCTGCATACTAGCCTTAAGGTAGCAGATGTGTGAGTTGGTGGAAAGATCATTAAGGAGTAACTTTGTGTGGGTCTCCTCACATTGCTCAATTCTCGGCAGACGCTCATCTCTACAGAATTATCCTCGTCGATAGTAACATATGTAGGTGCGGAACCGGTTACGATGACATCGCTCACGCAGATTGGCATTACCCGGATAATTATGACTCCAGAGCACGACTGTAGGATACCTTAGTGGCCGGAGGTAAACAACCCTTCTGAGAGGTAAAAGATGTTTTGGGAATGCGTGATCTCCCCTACAAGCAATCGATTTAGGAATTCCTTTGTTTGTCTGATCTAAGAGTGTAATGTCATCAACTCCTCCCCTCCAGTCTATTAAATTCCCTGCCATTGTGTACCAGTGGTTATTTGTTTTCGTGCTACTTGCACCTACCCAGCAAGCTGTGGCCACCCATCTGCCGTTTAGTTCCTCAAAGGGACTACAGGGTCCGAGGATTTGGAACTCTCACTTCATGCCAATCGCTTGAACGACGCTTGCAAATTCTTGTTTATTTTTTGATGCACTTCGGATGTAAAACAAAGGAGTCTGTCCTCAAGAAGCTGCTGCTTTTTGAACTCTGATGTGCGAGCTTCAAACAACGAATGCGAACAGAGGCAGAGTGGTGGATTGAATGCAAAATACACGCGCTTTCAGGAGACAGAAGAAAATTACACTCCCGTTTCATTTTACTCAATTTTTGTGTACAATTATATACTATCTCTTTTTCTCTCACGGAAATGTTACTCAATTTTCGTAAAAAATGGATCTACTCAAAAATGTATCCCACTTTAGTTCTAAGATAACTGATGTATATAAAGATGAAAACTTGGCTCTGTAAAGTTGATTCGATTGAGCCTGTACAAATAAATGATTTATAAAATAAATGATTACTTCTACCTCTCTACCGGTACGGAATAGGGAAACTATATTGATCACCGCTATAACAACGACCGGTATTGAGAAGGGTGGCTAAACTAAAATGAGAGCGCTGCAGCGCTTCTGAAATAGCAGCGCTACTGTTGCCCACCGTTAATGATGCTCTAATAGCATGCATGTATAGGCCATATGCATTACGTCTAGTGCATCATTGAAGTTTTATTAAAGCTGAAAAGGGCCCAACTAAGATCGAACTAATGCTATATCTTTTGTAATGTTATAAGACATTGCTAAAGTAGCATTATTGCATTGGTAATGCATCACTACATTCTTAAGCTAATCTAACGCTTCATTACTTGAGAATTCAACGATGCGATCCCGCAATACCGATGTTGATTTTGGGTTGAATAAGTGCAATAATATAATGCTTGTGGTTTCTTGGGACACGTTATCGAAGGCCTTCTCGATATCGAGAAGTGCCATGGCAGATGATTTCGCCACAGACTAACAAGAGTGTAATAATACAACCAATCATCCCTCGTTTACTTTACCTTACCTTTATATTTACTTATATTGAGCATAAACGTCATATGTATCGGCGCACCTTTGTATTACTATATTCATGAATAAATCTCATTCGCTTTTAGTACTCTGAACGATAAACGAGTGTTTTCTTTGTTCTCTCTGGCCCTCGGTAGTTCTTCGTTCGTTCCGCATGTTTATAACCTATTGCGCCGCTCTTTACAGACTTGTTCCACTTGAGGATGTTGGTTACTCGGATAAGTTGGTGCACCGTTGAGCGAACACGTCGGAATCCGAACTGCTCGTCGAGCAAGATGTTAAGCTCGTCGGCAGAAGATAGAAGCCGACGGTGGATCGCATTCTCAAATAGTTTCGATACTCCTGAGAGAAAACTGATGGGCCTATAGCTCTTAGAACATGAAGGATCTTTCCCAGGGTTCTGGATGAGAATTACTTTGGCTGACTTCCAACACGAGGGGAAGTAGCCAAGTCGGACGCATTGGATGAAAACCATCACCAGATAGTTATAGAACTGGGGGCTCAATTGCTAGAGTTCCAAGTTCATGATGTTATCGAAACCTGGTGCCTTCATGTTCTTAGACGCTTTGAGATAAGTCAACAAATCGTCAGCTGAGATCTCCAACTCCTCTGTGAAGTCGTTGGGGCTTATATAGTGAGTAATAAGCGCGCTAACGGCAGCTTCATGTGAACTAACGACGGTTTGTCCGAGATTGTGGGAGATGACGAAGTGTTGACTTATCTCAGCAGCCTTCGCTGCAGGAGTTGTGGGCAACAGAGGACACAACAAACAGTGGAATACTCTTGGTTCGGTTAACAATGATAAGAACATAAAACATAAACATCTCTTCTCTGTCTTGCTGATTGCGCACCGTCTCGCTCGTTGATGATGACATCTACCCCTGTGGTAAACTGCGTGAGGGGTAGGCCGTTGTGTTATGGTGAGGGATAACTTATTGCTAAATCCCTTCACTCCTCCTCAATGGTTTGCCTCTCACTTTCCACCAGTCATCCCCAACTTTTCTGCAAACTGATAATGTTTAACTAGCCCCAGTGGCTTCGTTAGAATGTCTGCATTCATTTGATTTGTAGGACAAAACTGTAACACTACTTCTTTTCTATCGCAGAGGTCCTTGACGAAGTGATGTTTCGTCTCAATATGCTACGAGCGCTTCGTAGATCTCTCCGACTTCACAAAACTTAGGCAACCTTGATTGTCTTCATTGACAGTGGTTGCTCTTTTCTGCTCCAAACCAAAATCCTTCAATAGGCGTCTCAACCAGACCACTTCCTGACACGTTTCAGCAAGAGCAACGTACTCCGCCTCCATGGTAGAGAGGGTCACACAACCCTGTCGGCGACTGGCCCATGACACAGCTCCTCCTGCGTAGTATACTACAATTCCAGTAGTTGATTTTCGCGTACTTTTGTCTCCTGCCCAGTCTGAATCAGCGAAAGCAACTAGATCGTCGTTACCGCCTCTTCCAAGTTGCAATTTCCAGTCCTTGGTTATCTTTAGGTATCTGACAACTCGCTTGGCTGCTGTCCAATCCGCTACCGTAGGAGAATTAAACATCCTGCCGAGAATAGCAGCGCTCGCCATGATATCAGGGCGTGCACACACTGCAATATACATAAGCGCACCCACTGCACTTCTGAACAAAGTTCCATCCTCGAATGGCTCGCTCTTCGTTTCGTCCTTCAGGTAGCCTTGATCCATAGGTGATTTGGCTACCTTCGCTTCTTTTAGTCCCAGTCTGATAATTAATTTGTCAATATAGTTCTTCAAACTCAAACTGTAGATTCCGTTGTTCTTTTCGATTTCCAGACCTAGGAAAAATTTCACGTCGCCCAGGTTTACTATCTCAAAATGTTTACTAAGATCTTCATAAACACCATCAATCTCCTCCTCGCTGCGGCATCCGATAAGAAAATCATCAACATAAACGATCATATATAGCTTCTCTCCGTTTCTAGTTGCTATATATAGGCAAGGATCGGCTGAACTTGCCTCGAAACCCAAACCGGCCAATACATCGGATAGCTTAAGGTTCCAGCATCTGGCTGATTGTTTCAGCCCATAAATGCTTCTGCGAAGTTTGCACACAAGCTTTTCATTGCCACGTACTTCATATCCGGGTGGTTGTCGCATAAAAATGTCTTCCTCGATATCTCCATAGAGATATGCCGTTCGAACATCAAAATGTTTTAATACTAACTGCTGTTGACCAGCGAAAGTCAGTAAAACTCTGAGCGTAGCATGCTTGGTCACAGGGGAGAATACCTCCTCGTTATCCACGCCGTAACGCTGCGTGAATCCCTGTGCCACGATTCGAGCTTTGTACCGGACGACCTCATCTGCTTCGTTCCGCTTTACTTTAAAAACCCATCTGCTACCTACGACCTTCTTGCCTTCAGGAAGCTGTACCAGCTCCCACGTCCCGTTTCGCTTGTGCGACTGGATCTCGCTGCCCATCGCCGCTCGCCACAGATTTCGTTCCGAGCTGGCTACTGCCTCCGCATACGTTGTAGGCTCATCGACCGAATGCGTGGCAATCCCTACCACGAAATCAGACAATCGACCTGGCAATGCACCACGATTACAGCGATCGGATCGCCTAACACCTTCCGGTTCACTTGCAACCTCATCTTGCTCTTCGTCTTTCACAGCCAGGGGATCTTCTTCTCCGGATTCACAATTCGTCATATCGAAATAGTTTTCAGATTCACTTTCACCTCTGTCTTTATTGTCATCTTCTTCTACAAATTCTTCGGATTCTTCTTCTTCATCCAGTAACTGCTGCTCCGATGTTGGCACGAAACACCATTCATCTTCACCACTCGTGACATCCGTACACGGTTTCTTCTCATGAGACGATCCGTTATCGAACTCCAAAAATCTGGCATCACGACTTATGGTAACTTTGTCCGTTTTCGTATCAACGAACCGGTATCCCTTGTGTTGATCTGAATATCCGATGAACCGCAGCTTTCGCACTTTGCTTTCAAATTTTCCCCGTTTCACATCGGGAATGTGCACGTAAGCTGGAGATCCGTACACTCTCAAATGTCCCAACTCCGGCGTCCATACCATTTGACATACGGAGTAGTATCTACCGACCTCGACGGTAGCCTGTTTTGCAGATATGCAGCGGTAAGCACCGCTTCACCTCAATAACGCTTATCCAAACCGGCGTCTAGCAGCATCGTCGTCGCCATCTCCTGCAAGGAACGATTTTTTCTTTCCGCGACACCGTTCTGTTGAGGGGTGTACGCCGTGGTGTACTGGGCTTTGATACCTTCGTCCGCGAAAAACTTACGCAACTCGTTGTTCACGTACTCACCCCCACCATCCGAACGAATATTCCTCGGTTTTCGATCGAACAGGTTTTCGACGTCTCGAACGTATTCCTTGATTCTCAGGACAGCATCTGACTTCCTTTCCAACAAATAAACGACCGTGAACCGGCTATAGTCGTCTATCATGGTCATCAAAAACCTCTTTCCACCGGGCGTCGTTGTTTTCATTGGTCCACACAGGTCGGTGTGAACCAGGTCCCAAACCATCGTCGACTTTGGTTCCGCTGTCTTGGGGATCGGGTTTCGGCATAACTTTCCCTCCAGACATGGCTCGCACGTCATACGAATGCCACAATCAACAACGTCCATACCCACGCCCAAACGCTCGTTGCTGATTCTCGAAATTACTGTCGGATCCCTGTGCCCTAAACGTCGGTGCCATTGATGCTGACAATTAAAAACGTGTGCCTTACCTTGAACTTGATTAGTTGTCTCCACTTGTTTCAGTCGGTACAAACAACCGGATCGCTCACCAACGACCAGTATCTTACCGGTTGCGTCTCGAATATCACAGCCATTTGCACGAAAAACGGCCGTGAGTCCCTTGGAGGTCAATCGATCCACCAAAACCAATCCACTCGTTAACGATGGAACATAAAGCACTTTCTCTAGCTTTACATCAATCACGTTACCAGTGCCATCGGTACCATGCACTGTTCCGTCACCACATCCAGCCGTTTCTGCAATCTTGCACAACGTTCGGACCAACTCTCATCGCAATTGTGGAGAAAAAACTTTTATCGTTCGTTATATGACAACTGGCACCACTGTCGATAAACCACGAACCACTACAGTCACCGCCAACCATAAAGCATACGCCACCACGTTCATCGTTAGCTTGCTTAGCATTTGGATTAACTTCGCGAGTTTTCTTTTTCTCTTCACTGTGTTGCTTTGCAAGCAAGCGGCAATTTCGCTGGAAATGCCCTGGCTTCTTGCAATGATAGCACACTTTTTCGGATTCCCTTTTAGATCCACTCGGCTTTGCCCATCGCCTTGTCGCACTTTTCATTGCTGTTGCATCAGTGTTACCACATCGTTCTTTTCTTCGCTCGAATTCATCGAGCAACTTGGATTTCACCAACTGCATCGTGAGATCCGCATCGGGACGACTCTCCAAGGCCGTCACCAGCCCACCGTAGGAATCCGGTAGACTCCGCAAAATCATCGCGATACGCAGCGACTCTTGCAGCTCTTGACCGGCCACTGTCAGCCTATCGAACAGGCCTTCGATTTCGATCAGGTGATTTTCCAAATCACCACCCTCCGACAGGTTCAAACTACACAACTTTTTCAGTAGCGACACTGGCGACGTTACTGTGGTCTTCTCGTGATACGCACGTAATTGCTCCCAGTAATCTTTCGCCGAAATAGCATTTTTCACCATACTGTATTGACTTTCTTCGATACAAAGCCCGATCGTAGCACGGGCTTTTTGATCATCCTTCTTCCATGCTGCAGTAGGTGCTTCTGGTTTTACTTCCGAAACCACGTACCAGATTTCTTCTCGCGTTAGCAGCATTTCCATCCGAAACTTCCAACATTGCCAATTGGAGTTGTTTAGTTTCGCGAAAGAAAATTTGTTCACATCCGCCATCTTACTGCACAATCAGACGCAGCGATACACAACCGAACCGAAAACAAAAACTTTCGGAGAAACACTTTCCCAATAGATTCCTATTCTTCCGGAATCACACTTTCTGGGCCCATAACCTGTGGGCAACAGAGGACACAACAAACAGTGGAATACCGCGTAGGGAAATTTCGGAAGAACGTAAACAATATAAACACCGACAGACTCTAGTCAATAAACTTGTATTCGCGTGCTCTTGGTTCGGTTAACAATGATAAGCACATAAAACATAAACATCTCTTCTCTGTCTTGCTGATTGCGCACCGTCTCGCTCGTTGATGATGACATCTACCCCTGTGGTAAACTGCGTGAGGGGTAGGCCGTTGTGTTATGGTGAGGGATAACCCATTGCTAAATCCCTTCAGGAGTTAACTAGCGATCCTTAGAACCATTGCTGTCTAGTGTGATCAATGGTGGAACGGGCCTAGGCTTAGTTTTCAAATTTTTTGTCAACTTCCAGAACGGTTTTGCACAATCTTGGAGAGAGTGGATCTTGTCGGCGAAATTGTTATTCTTAAGGTCCACCATTCTGGCCTTAATAATTTTCGTCACTCGATTACAGTGACTTTTTATCGTTGGCAAACCAGTTCGCTGGTATTACCTTCAGATGGCGTTGCGCAATTGAAAAAGTTCTTTAGTGGGTCTATCAATGGGTACATAGTCACTCACCTGATCAATCACCGGTACGTGCTGCTCCCGGGCCTGGGAGATCGCTTGCTCGATGCTCTGCAGCTGCCGTTCGATGTCATCAACCGAATCAAGGCGCATATCGAAATCGATGTTGTCGTCAACTTGTTGTCGGTACCTCTCCCAACTGGCGCGATGGTAGTTCTGTCTGGTGATACGATGCCGGTTGACCGAGGACCCAACTTCAGCCACCACCGGAAAGTGGTCCGAGCTGAGCTCCTTGTATGCGATCGGCTGGCCGATGTTGTTCCCCATGTTGGTGAGGAAGATGTCGATTGTTGAATCGACCCCGGATCTGCTCAACCGGGTGGGAGTATCCGGGCCCAGGACGGTGTAATGTCCCTCTTCCAGGTCTTCCTGCAGTACTATTCCGTTCCGGTTGCGTCGAGTGTTCCCCCAGGTTTCGTGTTTCGCATTTAGGTCGCCGGCGATGATGAACTGTCCCTGCCTCCGAGTTAGCTTGCGGATGTCGTTTCTTAGCATTGTTGTTGTTCCATTGGCGAGGCTGGCTTGCTTGGGACAATAGGCCGCGATGATGGTGATTGGGCCGACAGCAGTTTTGACCTCGACTCCGATAGCTTCGATGGACTGCAGGTGGAAGCTCGGAAGTAGATGACAGTTGATGTTGTAGCGCAGGGCGATCGCAACTCCTCCTCCACTTCAGCCGCTACGATCAAGTCGCACAATCCGATAGTCAGGGATAAAAATATTCAGATCCGGCTTGAGATGTGTCTCGGTGACGATGGCGATGTCGATGGCCTTCCTGTTAAGGAAGTCACCGAGCTCGATGGTTTTGTTCCGGATGGAACAAGCATTCCAGTTTAAGATGCTGATGGTGCGTTTACGGTCCATGTTTGAAAAGAAACTTCATTGTCACGGATGTGGCGGTTTTGAGCTGTTCCTCCTTCGAGCGGCAGGAACGTAGTTGGCGGTAAAGCTCTTGGACGAACTCGACCATTTGCTCCGAGTCGTAGAGCAGGCACGGTTTTGGCCATCGTGGTTTGACCCGCAGTTGGCACATTTGGGCTCGGCGGTTTCCTCCATTTGGTCACATTTCGCCGTTTCATGTGTTCCTGCACATTTGCCACAGCGCGGTTTCATGCGGCAGTTCCTCGTGCCATGGCCGAAGAAAAGGCAGTTGGCACATTGCGTGACGTCACGCTTCTTGGGGTGGTACGGCTCCCATTCAACAATGATGTTGAAGAGAGCTCGCACTTTGGAGAGCTGATTAAAGTTCACCGAGTCCTTCTCTAGGTGGGCCAGATAGAGCAGATCCCGATGGTTTCGTGCCTCGGTCCGCTTCATGGGGAACACCTTAATCGGTTTGAGCTTAAGCCGTTTGAGTTCCTCCATGATATCCTCCGGTGGTTGTTCCGGTAGTCCACGAATAACCACCTTCAGTGCGCTTGATTCCGGGGTGTCGCGAGTGTAATACTCGAGCTGCTTTAAATCCAGGAATCGTCTTGCCGATGTAAAATCTGCTTCGGTGGAGCAGACGATCTTGATGCCCATGCTGCACAGCTTGAACAGCGGATGGATTTGCGCCGCCGCAAGTTCATTCCTGAGCGTGGCGATTTCCTTCGTGGTGGTGAAGAGAGGTGGAATTCTCACTTTTTTTGGCACCGTCTGCTCGGTGACCGATTGAACCGGAAGCGTGGCAAAACTGTTGTTGGCCAGTAGTCTGGCATTGTGATCCAATGACGCTGGGTTGGCATCGTCAGTTCGCGGCCGCTTTGAGCCGCTTGCCTGTTGGTTGCTGGTAGCAGATGATGTTGTACGGTAGCTTGAGGTGGAGGCACCAGTTTTTTTGTTGCGTGCCATCGCAACAGTGGTTGGTGTCAGTGGGTTTGCTGCCAACTTCTGCAGCTCAGTGTTGAAGCTTGCCACCTCGAACAGGTGGCCAAGCGTTGAAGAGACACAAGATGGGTCCGAAATCGCGGCACGAATAACCGACGAAAAGAAAACGTTTCACTACACTACCGAACCGAACAGCGCGAGACGAAAAAACCACACAACGATATCTAAGTTGGATTACCACTGGTGAGGTCCAAACATAGATCGAAGCGCAGCGGAGAAACCGAACTTTACTGCTCGAACGTCGAGCAGAGAATGATGAAAACTAACTGGGCTAAGTTAGCAGATGCTGCTCGGTAACTGGGCTGACATTTCAAATGTAAATAAACTTCGAGGGGGCATTTGATCAGATTTTGGCTGGGATATTTCATTGCACAATACATAAATTAAATATTGTTTTTAAGTCTTATGCGTTATTGCGATGTAGTTTATGTACACCCCATTCTGCAAATCGTTTGACCCAGTTATTGAACGCCCTGTTAAACAGCACCCAGTTAGCAAACAGTTATGGCTGGCCCACAATTGATACGTTGCGGATGCGTTTGCGTGAATTTGACAGTTTTCCCATAGCTTTTCTGTCAAATTTACGTCAACGCATCCGCAACGTATCAATTGTGGGTGGCCCTTTACTGTACAAGGGTGTTATAAAAATTATCAACACGAAAAACGTCATCAAGATAGTCATGTATCATATGTTACAACTCCACTTGGATCTAGCCTGTTCTTTTTCCGACAAGCAGTCATACGCAGATCGAGCTTTGCCGTTATCATTGTGTTTGGGCCATTACTTTCCAGAAAATAAGCTCCTAAGTTTGTGTGTTTTTTTGAGCCTATACAAATTACATGAATTATTAGAAATTTGAAACTCAGATGAACGAATGAATTTTTAAGCTAATAACATATTTTCCAATTACAAAGTACAATCCAACCGTCTTGATATCTATCGTAAATTCAAACCTAAAAAACAGTTTTCCTTCATGGTAGGAAAATATTTACAACATAGTCGAAAAAAAAAACAAAATGAATTGACAAGACCTGATCACACAAAGTCACGCAGCCGCACTGATTTACTCTGCATCCGCTCAAAATACACCGTATAGTAACTGGTAGTTTTCCCGTTTAGCTAGAAAAGCATGAAACTATCGATTTCGGCGTCCGGCATCAGCTGACGCAGCAGCTCGACACCTTCCATTGTGATCCGGTGACAGCTGGCGATTTCCATATGGCTAAGCTTGGGAAACTTTTGAGGAACCATTGGCAAAATAGCGTCATCAAGCTGTAGGTAACCGGAAACAGAGGGAAAATACCATATCAAAGACTAGTTCAGTTGCTGCATCATGGAGCTCACTTTATCACAGCGATACAATGAAAAACGTCTGATGGAATTCTGAGGAATCAACTCGAAAAGGTTCGGCGGAACGTCCAGGTAACCGAGCTTTAGTTCCTGCAGTTGGCTCAAACGGTCCAGGAAGGCGAACGCTTCTTCTGTAAGCTGCAATCAAAATTTAAATAGGCTACTTGAATTAGAACTATGCGAAGGGACTAACATTTGGACAGAACTCGAGCACCAAACAACGTAACGAGCTGATGTTACAGCTTATGTACTTCAGGCATTCGTCGTCGATATCTGATTCGATAGCCTCCAGAATTTGCAAATTGGGGGCGATGTCCTTCAACAACCGGAAAAACCCTTGGGTATCGTCAATGAGTACCGAGTGGAGATACAACTGCCGTAATGAGGGAACAGGTTTGCAACCTTCGAGAAGGTTACATCTGATCCAGCCCTCGACTTTTAACCGCTGCAAAATAAAAAATAAGCCTTGAACCAATTTTACAATTAGCAGAATTTTATGGATCTACCTTCAACTTTTTCAGCTGCCCTAAATGCCTTAGCGATTTTGCACCCAGATTGTCTCCTTTCAGATTCAAACTCGTCAACTCTGGGCAACTCTCGGCGATGGCTGCCAGCACGTCTTCATTGACATTACATCGCAGCGTTATCTTTCGCATCTTGGGTAGCCGCCGGAAGAAATTACTCACCACTTGGACAGCCGTGGCCACGTCAAACTGCTGATCGTCGCAGTAGAAGTCAAGAATTTCCAACAGCGGAAATTTCAGCTCGCAAAATGGAAGAAAGAAATCGTCCCTTTTGAAGAACACAGCCAACTCTCGGAGCTGAGAGCTAAAGTGCTCGTACACTGCCAGGGCCCGTTTCGAATCGCAATCCATGTCCAGACTCGTTAGATTCGGTGCCATGGTACGGAAATCGATCTCATCCAGCTCGAGTCCGGCGTCGTTTTCCAGGTAGAGATGTTTCAGTTTTCTCAATACAGAGAAAGGGTTCCCCGGTTCTCGGCAGCCCAACTCCGGACAGATTCGGGATACTATGTAGAGGCTTTCGAGATTCGGCACCTGTGGATTAGTGGAGGAATAGTCATCCTTAAAAAATCTTTTTTGTTCCAAAAATGAAAGTAACCATAAAACTACAATATGGTGACTTTTGAAAATAATTTGGCTGACAATGAAGCCTATTCACTTCCGATTTGTTAAATTTTCAAAATACCAACCTGCGCCAGCATCTGCTGCAAATCCTGGATCATGATGAAATAATTTGGGCAAATTTTCAAACTGACAATCGAGTCCTCGAACTTTTGCAACACCGCCAGCAGCACATTCAAGTCCAGTTGATCGCTCCGGTAGTAGAAACCTACGTTCCGATAGGCGCGTGTGCTCTCCACCAGGTACCGTCGATACTGGTGCTGTATTTCGTCGCGAAAATCTACCCTGAGCATTATTCGTTTGAGAAACCGCCCCGAAAAGGCCGCCTGACACCAGGAGCTGCACACCAGCGAAGCATTCTTGAGATCCGCAAACGGAAGGTGTTCGAATATGCACGGTAGGAGCTGTAATTAAAAATGAATCTATTTTACAGTTCGAAATTATATAAAATCTCTACTTCACCTCCTCCGGTAGATCACTCAGTTCCGTGGCATCCATATGAGATTCGTGAAGAAAGTATGGATTATTGCTAAATTTCTTAAAACAAACGAATACGATTCCAGCGAAGATTCTTCGGGTTGAAAAATAACAATCGATAAACAAGACGAAACCAAAACAAACGTCTTGACAACATGTCCCGAGTGCGATGGGGTTTCAGTGGGATAACAAAATGATTCCGTGTACGACATTTTAAAGAGTGAATGTTATAAAATTTGCCTAATGAAACTGTATGAGCCCACTGCATACGCTTAATTACAGCTTCCCTGTTCAGTAATTTTTTTTCCAGTTTTGGCACCATAAAACACCAATATTACTGAACAATCGGCTTTTCATAAAAAGAAAAATACATTTGTTCAGCGAACCCCAAAAAGAGTACCGAATTTTCGTTAAAACAAACGTTTTAAGGGACATCACAAAGTTTCAGTAAAAATAATACCGAAATTTCAGTATTTTTGTGTTGTACTGAACTTTAGTTGAGAAAAAAAAAAACAAATTACTGAACCTATCAGTACTCTGAATACCATGACTTGTCATACCTTTACGTTGTTTTGAGATGTGCATAAAATGTATTATTTGGTTCAAAATGGATTTAATCATCGAGCAACGTATGGAAATCGATAGAGGAGATCAGGAATTATTTTGTAAGGAAACTTTTCCATTAAATTTTGTAGTTTGTTTTAGCTCTAATGAATTGAACCAAATATGACGGACACGTCAATAATTTACTTCTTTTGCTGGCTTTTTACAATTTCGTTATTTTTTCAGCAAGATGAATTTCTAACCAACAAAAGCGACATCCCCGTACTCCATATGAATAGAAATTTTCCAGAGGATAATTACCGGCAGCTATTTCGTGGTTTTTATCCTCTAAAGTTATCATTAATCATGAATCATGTACGCAAATATCAAAATAAATAAAAGTTTACAAAAATGTTTTGCTTCCTTGAAAACTAATTTTATTTTCAATCTGACTTTACCAAAGGAAAAAATGAATACCGAAAAACTCCGCAAACCGATGGTAAAAAAATAAATCACTGAAACATTAAGTAGTCGTGTTTGGCAGTTCACGAATTGTACTTTTACGGAGTTTTAAGCAAAGCAAAATACTGCTCGGTTGAGCTGTTTGAAAACCCAGAATTTTTTTACCGACTATCGGTAATTAAGACTCTGTGTGTATATTGATTTCATACTGCCCTTATGAAACCGTTGTGTATAGAAGGTTTTATCAGTTAAAGGCTTATGCTGAAGCGTTCTTGGCGGCAGCCATTACCTCAACATTAAGAATTGATATAACTCAGAATCTGTACTAGGTGTTGATAATTTATTCACATCAGTTTGTATGCTCACTTGCTGTGAGCAATCTGATGTAGTTCGATTCGATGTTCATTCACAAACAATTTAAACAATTTTAAACGATTTATAAATTTGAAATTGCAAGGTAAGTTTGCGAGAGAGAGATAAAAGATACGAAAAAATACATGTAGCAGCGATTCACCTTAATCGTAATGATTTTCTCAAGCCATTCTTATCAATGCCATAAACCGCCTAATGAATTTCATGATATGTTGTTTGTGAACACTTAGAAAATAACACCGAACTCGATTAAATTTTTTACCGAATCACATCGGTTAACAACAAGAAACCGAATAAATCGTTTATATCTTCTGTTTTCGGGTTTTTTTTTTAAATCCAACCTGAATTTCGGTTACTGTATTAAAAATTAAAGATGAACCGAACAGTACGGTAAAGCAGGGAATTCAAGAGTTCGGTACACAAAAACCGAGAAAACTCGGAAACTGAACTGATTATTTCTCGGAAACTTTTTCAAACAGACGTATGTCATTTTGTAAACAAAGAGGGGAAGTAAGAATCAAAAGTAAATTTCTCGACATTCTCAGCACCCTCACATAAAGAAGCATCACAATCATGTAAAGCAATGTTATTCCTTGTGTTGGTGGCCCTAGTTTGCATGAAAGTGCTAAGGGTTTCGAGAGATTTACGTTTGAATCTTACTTCCCCTCTTTGTTTACAAAATGACATACGTCTGTTTGAAAAAGTTTCCGAGATTTGCTGAATTTTCTTAAACGTCAAACACTTCTTTTCGAGTCAATTCCGCGACTACTATGAAAAACTATGTTATTTTAGCTGACTCGATAGGCCTGAAAAGTCGTCAGCCATTTCGCATGTGCGCGAATAATGTCTTTTTGCGAAAATCCTTCGTACTGTGATTTTTGGTCATGTGAAAATGGAAAAAACTACCGAGAGACTACACTCAAAAAAATCGACACGTTGTTTCCACCTGAAATTTCACGTAACTTTCACCTGATCACGTAACCAAATCTTCCTCAGTAAAATCAGGTGAACATAACGTGTCAGTGAATGGTACGTGAAAAATCACGTAACATTTATGTGATTTTCACGTAGAATATAGATTTACGTGAAAATCACGTAGCTCTAACGTGAATTCCACGTGTTCATTACTGGTTTTGGCAGTGGATGAGAATTGCGTGCGTTTCACGTGGAAACAAAGTGTCGATTTTTTTGAGTGTATACGCAAAAAAAAGTCGCAGTAGAAACTACAATTTCGAGGGTTAAATTAAGCGCAATCACCAACAATTTTCAGCTGACAATAAATGCGTTTGATTTTACCATACCTGCGATTAGATCAACCATGGTGCGGTTGATATCAATATGAGGGCTGTCAAATATACCACAAATGTTGAAGGTTTTACCATAAACGTAGTAAATTGGACTGAAATTTTATGGTAGTTTTAAAGATAGGCATAGTCGGTTGAAATGGTAGTTTTTGCTACAAGATTTTTTTCTGTGTACAACAGCGCTTTAAGTAAAGGCTCGAACGCAATGATAACGGAAGCGGAACGGCGACGGCAGCGGAATAGCCCAATCGGACTAAACCTGCTTGTCGGATAGAAAACTAATTAGATCCAAGTTGATTCCAATTGGACATATCGACGTCATTTGCGACAACTGTCAAACTTGCCGTTTCCGTCCACATTACGTTTGGGCCTTAATGTATGAGGATTTGTTTGATCAATTTCATGACTTCAGCACCAGCTTGGGATTTCGACAGTCATCAGCGGATGTTTGCCTGTACTGTCAGAGCAATGGAGATACTGTTCACGCTCTTTCAGATCTACTCTAAATAGAGTAACTTTCACTCAGTTTTGTATTTTCATGCTAAATGTCAAAAACTGAGTAACTTGATATAAGGAAACTGAGTAAATGCTACTCTGATTGTAAAAGCGCTGTATTTATAAAAATAGAGTAATTGCAATGAAGCTGTCAAAAACGAAACACGTGGTTCAGTCGATCAAAAGTTTTCAAGATGGGACGGCTGTATGTTGTAATCAACAATCATTTTGACGTCGAAGTGCCGAATTGAATCCAAGAGTTACAATAAATCCAGAAAATTATAAATTTAAAGTATTTCGACACTCTGTTTCGACTGACAGTTGTCGGAAACAATCAACAATTTGATTAAATAAAATAAAAAATTAAATTAGATACTTAATAATGGCTACTCAAATTCTGGACAAGGACCTAGTTGATCAGAGTTGAGTAACTCCATAGCTACTCTAATTAGAGTAGTTCCAGTTTTAACAAAACTGAGTCGTTTTCTACTCAGTTTTGTAAAAATACAAACAAACGTGACTGAGTAATGTTTACTCTAATTTTGACAGGTGACCTAGTTAATCAAAAATGAGTAACCCTTCAATTACTCTAATTAGGGTAGTTCCACTTTTAACGAAACTGAGTCGTTTTCTACTCAGTTTTGAGTAGTTACAAACGAGCGTGTTGTATACTTGGTAATGCCTTGTACAGACATACAACGTACAGCGTTGTACTCCTTTAGTCTAGTACGTGTTTTTCTGTACTGGATTAAAGTGTGTGGTAGTTCTACAGCGGTGGTTGACGAGGTTCATGACAGTCTTTCAAAACAGTTTCGTATGACGGACCTTGGAGAACCTTTTGCAGATCGACCAAGAACTGTATACCGAACGTTTGCTGGTCAAATTCGGTATGACTAGATGCAATCTTGTTGTGACCCCAATGGAACAGAACCTGAAGCTGAAACCTGGTGTGAAAAAAGACAAAGTCGAAGAACCCTACCGTGAACTTGTCGATAGTCTAATGTACCTTATGTCAGGTACTCGGCTGGATATATGCTTTTCATTGACGTACCTAGCTCGTTCCCAGGAGACCCCAACACAGGAACATCGGCAGTGCTTGAAAAGAGTCTTGCGTTACCTGAGTGGTACAATAAACGTTGGAGTACTCTGAAGTAAACATAAAGATGATCCTGCTCTCAGCTGTTACGTTGATGCCGATTTGGATCGGAAATCAACTACTGGCTTCCTCACCAAGGTGAATGACAACGTTGTTCAGTGGTGCAGCTGCAAACAGGCTATGGTGGCCCTCTCCCGCTGTGAAGCTGAATACGTAGCAGCCTACGATGCCGCAAAGGAAGTGTTATGGTTACTGATGGTCATGAATTATTTGAGATTTCAAGTACAGCTTCCAGTGACGGTGCTTGAGGATAATTCTGGCTGCATCAGCG
Organism: Aedes japonicus; assembly: GCA_034211315.2. Lineage (NCBI taxonomy): Eukaryota > Metazoa > Arthropoda > Insecta > Diptera > Culicidae > Aedes > Aedes japonicus. The sequence continues at coordinate 249,549 of JASCZW010000762.1, read as the reverse complement.
TTTCGGAGAATCCTGAGACACGTCGATCATTAGGATGTTCGATCAAGATCATGAGGTATCATTTTCTACGAGAGAAGGTTAGAGCAAAGATTTTGAAGCTAGAGACAACTCCGTCACACAAGCCGGTAGCAGACACATTAAAAAAAATCTTAGGCAAGATATAGTTCGTACAACATCAACAGTGATTACAATTGGCTGCCTTGAGAGGAGGCGTTTTTTTTTTTCTGCGACCAGGCACCTGAAGAACTCAGGGTGCGGGGATGAGGGTGCCAACTCTTCGACCCACTAAACTACCTTTCGGTATTATTTCGGGGAGGGGGCTATTGTGCTTGTTTATTGACACCTTAGCCGTATTGTTGACGTACAAAATGGCATCCATTCCCTTTGCGGAAGCCAAACTGGTTGTTAGACAGACCGCCTATACCCTCCTTGTATTTTGTTAGTCTGTGGAGGATTACCCTCTCGAGCACCTTACCCGCTGTATCTAACAGACGTATAGGTCTATATGCCGATGGATCTCTTAATGGCTCTCCTGTCTTTGGAAGCAACACTAGAGTCTGAATTTTTCAAGCATTCGGAAAGACACTCTCGTTCAGACACCTTTGCATCCGGTCCCGGTGCTTTGTTCACCTTTGGCGACTTGGCTATCGCAATGAGTTCTTCGTTTGTCACCGTCGCCTCGTCGCCGGCCCCCGTTGTGCCGTTGTCAATGCCCACGTGATCAGGGTGTTCGGCTGCTAGCACCCTTCCGTGACCATGACAGCGTTAAGGTATGGAATACTGGAACGCTGGTCATGGGACCAGTCGTTCCTCTGGTTTTGGCCATTACTACCCGATAGGCGTCACCCACGGGTTTGTATTGGCCTTCTGACACAGGCCCTCGAAGCAGGCTCACTTGCTGGCCAATATCTCCTTCTTTCGTGCGGCCTTCGCGGCGACTAGCGCCCTTCTACGCTCGATTCTATCGGCGTCTGACCTCGTTCTTTGCATGACTTTTTTTAACACCACCCCCTCCCCCCTTGTCACGTTTTTTTATGGACCACAACATTGTTTTGTATGGATTGTCACATTTTTCCAACCCCTCGCCTCCCCCCCTTACTGCGTGACATAATTAACTTCCCTAACGAACCGCCAAGTAGTTGCCGTGGGTGTAGCCATCATTCACCTTCCAATTGTTAAGCAGCCCAGAACTGCTGAAGGTTATATCGATTATCGATTCCGCTCCGTTTCTATGGTAGGTACTCTTGGTACCCACGTTGGCTAGGTCCACATTGAGCCTAGCCAAGGCATCCAGAAGAATCTGGCCCCTGAGGTTAGTAAGGCGGTTCCCCTACTCGAGCGCCTAAGCGTTGAAGACCCCCGCTATTACCAACGGGCTTAATCAGTGAGCTCAGTTGTCATCCGATCGAGCATATTGGAAAACTGTTCAATCGACCATCTTGGCGGTGCGTAGCAGCTACAGAAGAACACTCCATTCACTTTTACAACCACGAAGCCTTCGTTTGGACACCTCTCCGCAATCCAGTTGCCGTTGCCGGATGGGATGCGGTATGGGTCGGAAAGTATAGCGATATCCGATGTCGACTCGCGAACTGTCTGATACAGCAGTTGCTGGGCGGCCTCATAATGGTTCAGGTTTTGTTGGGTTACCTCCATTACGATTGGCTCGTTGCAATACCCTTAGCGGACGGGCACTTGCACCCCCCCTGCCCATGACGTCCTTATTATCCGGTTTCCCGGCGCACATCAAGCATTTAGGAGGGACCTTTGCAATCCCGTGCCTTGTGACTTGTGCTGCCACTTCTACAAATGTTGCTCTTATCTAGGCCTTTGCAGTTCCAGAACATGTGCCCGCTCTCTAGGCATCTGAAGCATGCCTTCGACGGCTGGTGTAGGCTAAGTGGGCATATGGACCATCCCACCTTTACTTTCGTCAATTATAACGCCGCGTCCGCGCCGACTATCGCGACCCTCATGGTTGTCACCTGGGTCCCGAGTGGACCCTTCCGTAGACGTATGTCTGCGGCGGCAAACTCAACCTTGCACCAACAATCAATATGCAACCAGCGATTTGAAATTTGTTCACTGTTGTAGAACCCCTTGGTCCGAAGCCAGCACCTTGCTATACACATTGACGCCTTTGTTTTGATTTGCTGTGTTATTTTGACAGAATATTTGAGAGTATGTTCGTGTGAGTTCATTGTTAGGTGCGCATTATTAATCTTGGGACCGATGTGCTAGTACCGACTGAGCCAAGAAAAAAAAACGTATTTGTTCAGGACCTACTGGTCTTAGAGTTAGTCTATGCTTGCACTGTTCCTTTAGTGTAGTGGAGATCTCATCTACCTCGGTTATATCATTCAGGTTCTTGCACTTGATCGTCACCTGTGAGACGAGGGCGCGTACCTCCACACCCTCACATAAGGCCTGTCTTGCCAGGTCTCTATACGCCGGGCCCTTTAGCTCTGTCGTCTTCTTCAGCTCCAGGAGCATCTCGCCGGTGCGGGTACGGCGTACACTCCACACATCGGTGCCAAGGCCCACGAATCGCTTTCAAGACTTTGACGCTCTCCGCGGTTATGCTTGCGGACCACCTGTCGCTTTTGAATTTCTTTTTTAGTCCTATCTCCCTTTTTTCGGACCTTGTTCCAGTGGCTTTCCCTGCCACGCTTGGGGTCATCATACGTCCCCTTCTTAGCACTAGCGTCTGCTTCAATGCTAACGATAGTTGTTGTCGTCGGGGCCCTGCCGCTTGGACTCCCCTCGGCGCTTGAGACAACACGCGAGCTGGATGTCGCGCCTTTGGCGCTGGACTTAGCGCCAGGGTATCTCTCTTCGTGAGGATGGACCCTCTGACCCCGCCGCCACATTCGCGTAGGTTCGCTTCTCTATGGGGGCTTCCGGCACTATCCGCTTCTTAGAAGCGCCAGGTGTCGTTTCGCCCGGGGGCTGCCTAGCCCGCATGGAGGTCCCTACCCCCATGGTACAGGTTGCGGCAGAAAATAATGGGAAAATTTGTTCAATTTTTTTAATATCTTATTTAAGCAATAATATCAACATTTTCGAGTGCAGTTCTCTTTATAAAGTCCTTTTAAACAAATTTATTCAATGTATCGTTCCAATTTTAGTATTTGTCCAACCGAAGCTAGGACATTTTATTCAATGTGTCCTCCATTTTTATTAATAACATCCTCGAGCCGACGCCGGAAGCCAGAGCATGCCTTTTGGACGTAGTCCTCCGACATTGACTGCCATGTGCATGTTATGGTTGACTTCAGGGTTTTCACACTAGGGTGTATGTTTTGCAGGCTCGTGCTTGAACATATGCCCAAATCGAATAATCCAACGGATTAAGATCTGGACTGCTAGGGGGGCACAAATCCTTCGGCCAAAACTTCATGTTATCGTTCAACCATTGTTGGGTTCGATTGGACGTGTGACACGGCTCTCCATCCTGCTGTGGGACAACGTTTCGGTCCTCGGAGAAGTAGACCTTTACCCGGGTCCTTAAAAATATACATTTCGGTATTGATTTTAACTCCAGCATCAATAAAAACAGGCGGCATTTTCAAACCGCTGGACGCCACCAAGCCATACATGATGACACCAGCCGGATGTTTGGTTTGAAAGTTGAATTTCACTATTTCCGGAACGATCTCCATTTTCTGCGGTGAAATGAGCCGGTCCGTGCGGCTGTTGGCCACAGCATCGATGCTGAAAAGCTTTTCGTCGGAGAACAGGATTATCATTTTTCCCTTCTTCAACAAGGAAAGCAATCACTTGGAACGAGTCACTCGTAGTTCCTTGACCCGATCCGTAATCAAGTGGCGTTTCACTCTGGCTCTGGAAGATGCATGCAGGTCTTCTTCGATGATTCTCCGCATGGATTTCCCTGAAATATTGGCTTCCTTTGCAATTTTTCTTATGGAACACACCGGGTTGCAATTTTTGCACGGACCGATTTGATCACGTTCGGCGGGCGTGCAAAGCGCGGACGTCCACCATCCTGCAGGGACTTTTTTTTCGGTAAACTGTTGCCAAATGGCACCCTACCACTTTGGCAATCTCTTTCGGCTTCTTCTGGACGAGCAACAAACTGATGATCACTGCTTTCACGAACATTTTGACGAATTTGCAATAAAAAAATAGAATGTCTGGATGCAGCACTTGCAAGTAAACATAAACAAATGCACTTTTAACAGAAATTAGTCACTAGCTACACGAAGTAACCCAATATTCAAGTTTGAACATTTTCGCATTATTTTATGCTGCACCCTGTAGATGGGGTGGAGTCTCCGACTGAGACGAGCTCTTCCGTCTGAGTCTGCTTCGAGGCTATCTCCCTCGCCCTTTCTATTGCTGCTAGCCGTGCCAACTCTTCGGCACTTTGCTCAGCTAGGAGCTTGGCTTCCAGCTCTTCTCTCTCCTTGCAAGCAGCCTGTGCGTAGTCTAAGGAGACTCAGTTTCAGGTCCTTAGCAATGTTGTTAGCGATGGAGAGTTGGGATTTCCACTCATCACATCTAGAGTCCTTCAATCGGGAGCCCTGATGGTCTCTCTCATTTTCCAGTATTAGCATTAATTGTTCATATAATGAGGATTTTTTTGTTATTTCTCACTGCAAGCAATATCTCTACTTAGTTGTTTGAAAATCCTTAAAACTGAGATAAATAGCACTAATAATCTGTGAATTTCTCTTAGTTTAATCAAAGTTTTACAATATTGATTATCGTTTAATAATCAAATCAATGTATTCGAAAGCAGTAAATTTTTTCTTTACTTGCTGTATTACAAAACTACAAGTTTTGATGTAGAACACGGAGAAAAAACAGTCCCGTTTGAAACAACAAACTTGTTTGTTGAAATCCAAACTAAAGAAATTGTTGTTTTAAAAATACGTTTTGTTGTATTCAACCAACGATTCTGTTTTGAAACAAACAAGCAGGATGGTTGTTTCTACCTAAAGATATTACCACAAAACAACACAAATTATGCTTGTTCTAAACTAACATGTTTATTGTTTTTACCTTGCAAGAGGTTTATTATTACCAAAACACAGGTTACGTTGACTCAGGGAAATAAATAAAATTAAAGATTGATTCAACCAAAGCGGCGGTTAAATCAAACTGATATATTGTTTGGAGAAAAAAACAACTAAAAGTTTAGTTTGAAACAAACTATTTTTTTGGGTGTCCGTGCTACTTGTACCTACCCAGCAAACTGTGGTCACCCATCTGCGGTTTAGTTTCTGAAAGGAACTACAGGGATCGAGGATTTGGTAGATGTCGCAACCAAAAGCAGCAAATAATGGCTTAAATAAGTTACCTACCTAGCCCTTTCCAAACAAAAATGTGACCCATTAACCTCGAGCTAGCCACGAGTAATTGGCATCCCTCTATTACTAATAAGAAAAAGTAAAATTTTTTGTACAACAATATTGAATATCGGCTCCGTAAAGTGTTACACACGCCTGAGCCTAACAAATAAACGAACTGACTAAAAAAAAAAAAATTTTTTTTTGGGTGATTCCATTTTCTGTCTGGTCCTGCTGCATGCTCTTTTCACGTAAGTTTTCAGCGCAAGTGAAAATCTAAAGTAATAAATTTAATGAAAACCTGAAAATAGTATAAATGCTCGCATTAACATTTTTAGATTTCTTTTAGACTGAGAGAGGTCTATAAATGTAAATGTGCGCTTTTCTAATGTTTGTTGGCCCTTTATTCAAATGAATAATATTGAAATTATTACAAGAGAAATGTAGGTGAAAGACGCTCATGTACCACTGTGGCTGTAAACAGAGTGCACACAATAGATCGCTAGAATAACTATACAAGCCACAGTGGTACATGAGCGTCTTCCAACCGGACATTTTTGCCTGTTGAAGTGGCGGACTTAGTCCGTGCTTTAACCTACCCCGCAGTGGGATGTTAGGCAAAAATGTCGTTGGTTCGAGTACCACTGTACACATACCCTTTTCGCTCAATTTTCCTAAAACATCTGCTATGTTTCCAAGCCTGCCGCACACTAGCGGAACTATCAAAACTTTCTCTTCATATCTTTCATTCTAGCCAAAAACATTGTTGTTCACTTTTGGTGCCTCATGGTGATGAGCGAACATGTCCTTCTACATCATAATCGTTACTCCTCGCACGGAAAATATATAACATAACAATTAATGTATACAAGTTTTGGTAAACAACATTAACATCGGGGGTGTTTCCACAGCGGTCAAAGATCTGAATGATATCATTGGTTCAAAAGATTTTAAATTCCCTTACTGCTTTACATGAATAGCTTTAAACTTAAGAGTAAATAATTCTATAGTATACTGTCTATGTTAACTATTTTATACTTTTAAAAACACTATTTTTAAAAAAACTTTTTTGAGCGTATTAGAACGATTGTGATTTGGAAACTAGGAGAATTTAAAATCATTTGTTCACTTTTAAAAAATAAAAAATAAAACATTGAAACACTTTTTTTCAAATTTTTACTAGTAAACGCGAGCAAATTCCTTTAAATTCTACTAGAAGCTTATCTTTTGACAGATAGGCCTATTTCGTCTGCTACTTACAGACTTCTTCAGTGTCGAGTGCTCGACTATTTTATATTGTCAAACATGATATCTTAACCAAGATCCATCCTGTGTTCTAACGTCGTAGGTAGAAAGTGCGCGTACCTCACACCAATTAAGAGCATATTACTTCCAATGACCTACATTTCATTGCCGCTCATATTCAATGAGGAAAAATTCCAAGAGCAACACCAATCTCCACGTCATCGGTGCAGTGATGGCTCTATCGGTGCACTAAGCTAACTCATCCCTCATCCCATAGTGGCTACAACCTGGATGAAAAAAGAGGCGTTTAGAACACGAAAAACAACAACTCGATCCACTGTTTATGTTTCGCTGAAGCAGACTGACGACGGGGGAGGGCTTGTTGCTTCTGCTCAGAACACGATGTTCCAAATTACTATTCCAAATGCAGATGCAATCAAGCAGAGCATTTTTCTGTTCTACAATGCTGCGGACTGTTTACGTTCGAAGCTTGTTTACACACCGATTTGGAGATATTTGCTCCAGTTTATGCTTCGGATGGTGAAACTGGAGCTGAAGTTTAAATTCAATTGTGGAAATTATCATGAGCCCCAAACAAGGTTATTTCCAGACGGGGGAGAAATGTTCTGGCCGACCGATGAGTTGCTTTCAGTATCGATTTTTGTTTTGCATTTTGCATTCTCATGGTTAAGTGCAATTGCACGCAATGTGAAGTAATAGCATTCATTTTCTAGACTGACGTAAAGATATGATTAAAATCAGTAGGGAAAAACACAGCGAGTTTTGGAAAACGTTTGATGGATAGAGCAATTTCGGATGTTAATTAATTCGAAACGAAGTAGATTTCGAAGTAGAATCGACTAAACTCCCCGGGACATAACTCACACAGTTGATCCCCTTTCACATAATTCAAAAAGACGTCATGATTTATGGAAGCAGCCCTGGCAACACCCCATCATTCGTTTTATTAAAGTCTAATGTAAACACAGTGATCCGTTTGTCTTTTGTTTGAATGTGTGTTTGCCGCCCTTGAAGTACAATTTTCCTCGCTATGGTCCTTTTTATCGATGCAGGAATATGCATGACTGGTAAATTATGCAAAACCATATAGGGTTATGGGATGAAAAGTAGGCCTAGCCCCTTCATGACACATTCCAATGTGTCATTTTATCAGCGACGATTGACAAATCCACGATAACATCGTGACAACCAACTTGTTGTTAAGCAACTGAAAAGTTTTTTATCATTCTGTTAAGATGTTGTTGAGTGAAATTTACAATTTGCCTAACTTTAAAGCCGCCCATGATTTAAGGGCTTATGCTGAAGCGTTCTTGACAGCAGCCATTAAAGGGTGTCCACGATGAAATTGCCACACACAAAATTGATTCGCAAAATTCGAGTTTTCATCCGATTGCCATCAAATTTTCAGGGATTGAGAAATAACTATTAAACTTCATTTTACCATTTTACTCGTATTTTAATTACAGTCCATACGCAAATGCCCGCACCTTGGCCTTAACCCCGGCCATAAGATTCTGCACAACCTGTGAATCAACCGTTTTTTGGATGTAAACCCATACTTTCTTCAGTTCCTCGACTGTCTTCACTACCTTAGGTCGTTTAAGAAGGTGCTGCTTCATAATTGCCCAGTACTTCTCGATGGGGCGGAGCTCCGGAGTGTTGGGAGGGTTGAACATTTTCGGCACGACATTGACCTTATTGTCCGCATACCACTTCAGCACGTCCTTGGAGTAGTGGCATGAGGCCAAATCCGGCCAGAAGATTGTTGGGACGTTGTGGGCCTTCAGGAGAGGAAGCAGCCGCTTCTGGAGGCACTCTTTTATGTACACCTGTCCGTTCATCGTGTCCTGGGTCACGAAAGGTGCACTCCGCTTCCCGCACGTGCAGATGGCTTGCCAAACCAGGAATTTCTTCGCAAATTTGGACATCTTCTGAGTGCGGACATGCTCCGGAACGCTGAACTTATCCTTGGCCGTGAAAAACAGGTTGCCGGGGATCTGTTTGAAGTCGGCCTTCACACATGTTTCGTCGTCCATGATGCAGCATTCAACTTTCGTCAGCATGTTGAGGTACAACTTCCTGGCACGGGTTTTGGCGGACTTGTTCTGCTTCTCGTCACGATTAGGGGCCTTTTGTACCTTGAACGTTTGAAGCCCAGCCTTAATTTTGGCCTTCTGGACAAAACTTCGGCTTAGGTGCAGTTTCTTAGCCACATTCCGAACGGAGACGTTCGGATTTCGGTTGAAGGCCCCAACTACGCGGTTGTGATTTTTGGTGTTGTACGGAATACTTTTTCCTTCACTTCTGGGCTTCCGATCGGTGGTCAACCGTTCCTCGAACCGCTTAATCACTCGCGACACCGTGGAATTTGCGATTCCCAACGTTTTAGCGATGGAACGATGCGAGAGATCCTTGTTCTCGTGATGAATGCGCAAGATTTTATCACGCACGAGCTGTTCTTTCGACTCCATTTCCGCGAGTTTTGATCACAGGACTTTAAAACTTACAGGATGTAAATAATGCACTATGTACTAAATCCACCCGAATTTTCATTAAGTTCTACCCAAGGGTTAAAAAGTTAGAGCAATTTCATAGTGTGGCAATTTCATCGTGGACACCCTTTACCTCAACATTTAGAATTGATATAACTTAGAATCTGTACTAGATATTGAAACTTTAATCACGTCAGTTTGTATGTTTACTTGCTGTGAGCAATCTGATAGAGTACGATTCGATGTGCATACACTAACAATCGAGATTTATCAATTTGAAATAACAAGGTAAGTTTGCGAGAGAGAGATATAAAATATAGGAAAAAATACATGGAGCAGCGATTCACCTTATTTGTGTAAGCTAACGAATTTTCCTCATGATCCTTGAATATCATCAATGTGAATAAATGTTCACATCCACATCCATTACATCCATTACACAAACACACATATACTGTTGATAAAACGCTAAAATTAGTCTGGCTTACATGAGAGATTCGGTATGTTTTAATTTGTTCGTTTAGTTATGAGGCTCAGACGCGTGTAACACTTTGTGGAGCCGATATTCAAAATTGTTGTTTACAATACTTTGCTTTTCGATGTTAGTAAGTGGGGTGTCAATTATTCGTGACTGGTTCGAGGTCTATGGGTCACACTACCGTTTGGAAAGGTCACGGCAGGTAACAGATTTAAGGAGTGTATCGAATATAAGCTATCCACATACATTTGCGTTGCACGCATGTATTTGTGATGGTTTTTTATGCTCTGAACACTGCATGCTGTGCGTTTGACTGTCAGCTTTCTTTTGTTTACTTGTTTGTGCGGTTCAAATTCTGCGTTTTCAAAATGTCGCGTATTGAAAAGGAAGTGAAAATTAAGGTTCTGGACACATGGCTAAGTGAGAAGGGTATTACTATGCGAAAATTGGCGAAGCGGTTTGGAATTCATCATGCGAGTGTTAAAACAATCATTAATAAGTTTGGGGAACACTATTCTTTGGATGAGCTACCAGGAAGAGGCAGAAAACCCGGTTCTTCCAACCCGAAACTGGAGCAGAAAGTGGTATCTCTAATCATGAAGAACAAATCAATGTCAATACGTGATTTGGCCAAAAAAGCAGGAACGAGTATCGAAATGATCCAGCGTATCAAGAGGCGAAACCACCTGAAGACCTACAAGAGGCAGAAAATCTCGAAACAAAGTGCAGAACAGAAGAAGCGAGCAGCAACAAGGGCCCGGAAATTGGATTCGCGTCTTTTGCAGCGTCCGGATGCATGCCTTCTGATGGACGATGAGACCTATGTAAAAGAGGACTCAAAAACCCTTCCAGATCCACAATACTTTACTGCCGTTGTTGGAGAGGATGTGAGCAATGCGGACAGGTCGATTCAAGTGGAGAAATTTGGTCAAAAGGTACAAGTATGGCAAGCAATATGTTCTTGTGGTTTGAAGTCAACTATTTTTTACACTACCGGACTATAAATGCGGAAATCTATCGATCTGAGTGTCTCCAGAAGAGATTGTTGCCTTTATATAAGAAGCATAGTACACCTCCACTGTTTTGGCCGGATTTAGCGTCGGCTCACTATGCCAAAACCACTCTCAATTGGCTTGCGGAAAAGGGTATAGATTTCGTTGAGAAAAATATCAATCCACCAAATTGCCCTCAGCTTCGACCCATCGAACGTTACTGGGCAATCGTGAAGAGGGTCTTCAAGAAGACTGGTAAGGCAGCTGGGAATATGCAGGAGTTCAAAAAAATTTGGGCTCAAGCGTCCAAAAAATGCGATGCAACACTTGTCCGGAACTTGATGAAGAGCATTCGATCCAAAGTTCGAAAATTTGTGAAGGAATAACTTAAATTTCATCCGGTCTTTATTATGTTCAAGTTTAACCTCGCAAAATAAAGGATCAATTTTTTGTATGAATAAAATATCGGTTTTCAACATAATTTGAAAGAAAGTTTGTGGATAGCTTATTTTCGATACACTCCTTAAGTCAATATTTCCATCAAGTCCTCGGTTCTTATAGCACCTTTCAGGAGCTAAGCGCAGATGGTTGACCAATAGCCTGCTGGGTAGGAAACAAGAAGATAATATATCTGCCCAAGTAGCACACTACGATCATAACAAGTTGTAGTAACTTGATTATGACTTAGCTAGTCATTTTTATGTTATCTCAACCGAATGGCAACAAGTGTGCTACTAGGGTGGTACACAATAACAGGAAAATTACTGGAATAGGCGGTGTGATGGCGCTACACATTAAAGATAGCTAGATGTAGATAGATAGATAGATGTAGGGCAAATCACGTATTCCCAGACCATCTCTTCCTATAGTCGTGCTCTTGAGGCATCATTATCCGGGAAATACCAAACTGCGTGATCGATGTCAGCAATGGTTCCGCACCTACTTACATACAGTCGGGTACCGATCTTTTCGGTTAATTGAGACCGTAAACATCGAAATGGTAAAGATCGATACCCGCAGCTCATGGGATTTTCACTAATTGGGGGAAATTATGTCTATCTCAGTTGTTTCAAGTGATAAACATTTACAGTCTTAAGCAGAATTGTTGTACGGGATAGGACCAACAAATCTGTGTCATTGAATTTCAATTTAGTTGAGAATTTGACCGCTAGAATCTTTTTATTTTCGAGTTACTTCAATTGGTTTCATCCTAGGATATCTCGAGAGCCTCATTTCCATCTTCAGTAAACTTGCCCTAGTAGCCAAGCCCTTCTTAGAGGTGGTCACACAAGTTTGGAATTCGGTCACTACACGGCGCTAGGGTGCATATACTCTTCCACTTGTGATTGCTATATCTCGAGTGCTTTACTCCACAGTTAAATTGCCTCACTTTAAACTTGTCCTCAAAAACAAGTCTCTCAACCGATTGTCATGAAATATTCAGGGAATAAAAAACTATGTATAATCTTGGTTTAAGTATTTTTATTTCACTGTATTTCTTTACCAAATGCAAAAGCCCGAACTTTCTTCTTAATACCACGCATAAGATTTTGTACAACGCTTGAAACCACTTTCAACTATGACTTCAACATTTCCTGTTCTGTAGTGGCAACCTTAGGATGTTTACAAAGTTCATGCTTCATTATAGCCCAATATTTTTCAATTGGTCGTTCAACGGAGAGTTTGGGGGATTAAGATCCTTCGTCACGAAATTTACACCATTCGTCTTGTACTACTCCAGAACATCCTTGGAGTAGTGACAAGAGGCTAGGTCCGGCCAAAAAAATGTGGAAACGTTGTGTGTTTTGAGAAACGGAAGCAGTCGTTCTTTCAGGCATTCATTCATGTATACTTGCCCATTTACAGTTGAAGTTGTCACGAAAGGCTTGCTCCGTTTACCACACGAACAAATCCCCTGCCAAATCATGAATTTCTTGGGGAACTTTGACACTCGCTGTTTCCTGAGAGACTCTGGAACTCTCGAACTTGTCTTTCGCGGTCACATACTGGTTGCCGGAAATTAGATTGTCCTATTCTGTTTATCATTGCGGTTTGGAGCTTTCTGAACTTTCTGCATGAAACTTTTGGTCAAGTGCAGCCTTTTCGTGACATCCCGAGAGAAACAGTTGGGGTTGCGTTTAAAGGCAGCAACCACTCGGTTGTGATCCTTCACACACCTTCTTCCGATTGACAGTTAAACGTTCCCCGAAACATTTTATGACACGAGACACTGTAGACTGGTGAATTACCAACATCTTTCCGATGGTTCGGTTCGAAGAAGTGGGTTGTCGAGGTGCGTGTGCAAAATGTTTTCGCGCACTTGCTGTTCCTTCGACTCTATTTTCAAAACTACGACTCACAATGAAACACACACAGTGTAAACAATACACCCAAAATTTCGTCGAAATCAACCCAAAGGGCGAAATGTTACAGCTTAGTGAAAGTGATGCAATTTAACTGTGGACACCCTGTACGACTCGTGATAGTAATAACATTCTCATATGACTCGTGGGGGCGTGTCTCGTGAGATAGGTACTTATGACGACTGGAGGTCAGTCGTACCACATCATTCGTCCAGATCATTCGTTTAACTCACCATTTGAAGCCCTTTTCAGATTAAGTTTGGTGGTATACAAAAACAACTGCAGAGTCAAAAATTGTGTTCAACCCATTACCTGAATTAATCAGTAACGGCCCCATCCAAATCTATATTAGATTATCTTAAATGAAAATAATAATAGTTACTATTCCTAAATTCTTATTTTAAGTGATCATTCGTTGAAAAGCACTAGTTGTTAGTTCTCGAAAACCGATCCCGAATGCCGATCCGCAATCCTTCTATGGACCAACATATAAAACGGGGCACGTTCACAGAACAACCGACCATCCAAGCAACCACGTGCTCACCAACTTCCCATTCGGCAACCGACAGGTCTCTGCTGAGAGCCATCAGCTAACACAGCTCGCGCAGTTTCTCTTGCTGCACTATCCCTCTCGCACAGTGACCACCCAGATCGGTGCAATCCGGTCGGTCGCGGAAAACGTAAACAAACACATCGCAGAGCCAGAGAGTGAGAATTTATTTTTTATTCTTCGCTTTTCTTACAGCGGTACCGAGTTGTTTTCGACTACACGCGCTTCTGTGCATCCTTTGGAGGTGCTACTGACTGTTGTGAGTTAACTTCCCAACCAGTTGCGTTTGAGCCGTGACCGCGAGTGAACGTGTTTTCCGTGGCTGTTTCGGAAAGGTGCTTTAGGTCAGTTGTTTGGGAGTGCAGTGCGGGGAGGGAATAGTTTTCTTTCCAGCTGATGGCCAGGAGAGAAAAACTAAGGGAAATTAATATCCTCAGTGTGAGCGAGTGACTGTGTGAGTGTGCCCGTAGAAGATTTTCCTTTCTCAAGTGACATTGAAAATTTTCACCGAGTTGCGAATTGGAACTAGCTGAAGTCGGTTTCAATAATTAAGTAATTTAGTGAGGCTTCTAGTGACCAGAATTCGAAAGGAAGAGACGGGGAAAATCCCAGATATCTTGTGTTCGCAGCAAAGACCGGTGAATTGCCGAGAACAGCTGCGAAAAGAGGGACAGTGCAAAAATGAAAAACACAGTGGATAATGTATTATGGTGGTGAAGCCGGAGAGACAAAATAAAATCGTGGGTGGATTCACACGCGTTATCCGAAATTGCAAGGGCGGGGGTGGAAGAGGGCGGATGGCGAGCGGTTTCTTTTCACTGCTATTATTGTAGTGTTTCAGTCTCGTCGTCGACGATGTTGATTGTGTTTTTGGTTTGTTTTATTTTGGTCCCTTCGGGGCATGTGAGACGACTTCGTGGGTTGTGTGTTCCTTTGAGCTTAGTTAGGAGATCGAAAGTGCAATCTTCGGTTTCAGATCTTGTTCGATTCAAATTTGATGTTGGCTTTAATTTGAGACTGTCATTTTGAGGGAGCAACTTTTACCTCTTTAAGTTGATTTGCAGATACGAACTATCCTATTAAGTACTAAATGAATTGTACTCATTTCTTAAATAAATTCAACTTTGTTTATTTAGTGGCAGCGCCTGAGATTTCCGGCCGATGAAATAACTCGAGTATCATCACTTTACGTTAAATATATTCAACATTCAACTTCGAACTGTAGAAGTCTGGAGCGACACATTGAATCTCAAATTGAGATTTGTTCCGAAGGAAGATGTCATCAGATATATACCGTAATCAGATCATATATCGATATCAGATACAACCGTTGGTCCCAACTCATGCGTTGATGAGTTCTATGTGTAGGGTCCAGGTCGTATCCTTAGCGTGACAAACCAAGACTCGGCCTCTATGTCACGTAAATACAAAACAACAACCAAAACCACAACAACAGATCTATGATCGCACCCCAGAACAAACGGAACCACTGTGCGGAAGTTTCTGAACAATAAAATAGTTATCACTAATTAGTACACTATCACAAATCGGTTTTCGGAAACGATCGACTGTTGACCAACTTTTAAATCACAAAACACACTGATTACCGAATATGAACTGATTTACGACACCATATTAAAATAAGCAATAATTCTAATATTGGAATGTTTACCTTCAAGGTGGATCAAAGCACAAAAATTTGTGTATTCCAAGGTTGCGTTTTCAAGGTTTGGGTATAAAGTTATATAAGATTCTTTTACAGTTTTTTATGTCTTTTCGAAATGTGGTCGTTTCTTGATAGTAAGAATTTAATAAAATTTACTCGCCTTTACTTATGATAGTATGGACAAGTATGTCAGTTTTTAATTATTTTTATTAAAGTGATCAAGAGAAGAGTTAATTTAAGTTTTCTTAATTTTTCAATTGCAATCATTCTGCTAATACGCCTTTAAAAGTGTTCATAGAACATTTTCAGTATTGCAACTGAACAAACTAGTATTATTAAGAAGGCGTTTTTTGGTGAGATCTATCTGATTTAAATATATCAAAAAACCTCTTATTCAAATAATATAATAATATTAAATACGTTTTAAATTTTTTCTAAATCAATTTCAGTAACCTTTTCCAAGTGATATTGATAATGCGGGGCTAACAGTATTTCAAAGTGACCTCGGAATTGGTGTCACTCTTTACAAATTTTAATATGGGTTGCTGGATCTGCATTAGAACTATAACTTTCTTACTCTCGGATGAAAGCTGCTTTCAATGGTCCTTAAAAGGATAGTTGCAAACAGATTTCTTCTACAATTTCATCTCCATTGCCGGCCAAGGGGTGTTAGATTGAATACAAAATATACACACAATATGTAACTGAAACAATACCTTAAAACGCTCTACTATCTAAACGTTTATCATTTTTTAATTATTTTAGGCTTCGCATCAGTTTCTTTGGCATTTATGAAGCTTTATAATTGGAAAGATTGACAAATTTTCAAACAGTCTATTATTTTCGGAACTGCTGGAGCCTCCAAGCCTCCAACGATCACTTAAAGACATTTTCTCTCAATGTTACCTTCTAATCTAATCTAATCTCTAAAGACTTCTTAAATGCTTAGTTTTTTTGTCACCGGCCAGGCCACCTGCGTAGCATGTGCCGCAAGAAGACTCCAAGAAATAGAGCAATTCCAGAAAGAGTGTCTGAAATCACTCTACTACTTCGATTCAAGGAAGGAAGAAAATGTGAACCTCCCGTACCAAACGCTTTCATATAGTGTTGAATACAGGGTGCGGCAGAAAATAATGCGAAAATTTGTTCTATTTCTTTAAAATCCCATTTTCAACTTGTTCAAGCAATAATATCAACATTTTCGAGTGCAGTTATCTGTATAAAGTCCTTTTAAACAAATTTATTCAATGTGTCTTCCATTTTTATTAATGAGATCCTCGAGCCGACGCCGGAAGCAAGAGCATTAAGATTTGGACTGCTAGGGGGGCACAAATCCTTCGGCCAAAACTTCATGTTTTCGTTCAACCATTGTTGGGTCCGATTGGACGTGTGACACGGCGCTCCATCCTGCTGTGGGACAACGTTTGGTCCTCGGAGAAGTTGGCCTTCACCCAGGGAAGCACTTGGTCCTTTAAAATACCGATATACACTTCGGTATTGATTTTAACTACAGCATCAATGAAAACAGGCGGCATTTTCAAACCGTTGGACTCCACCAAGCCGAACATCATGACACCAGCCGGATGTTTGGTTTGAAATTTGAATTTCACTTTTTCCGGAACGTTCTCCATTTTCTGCTGTGAAATGAACCGGTCCGTGCGGCTGTTGGCCACAGCATCGATGCTGAAAAGCTTTTCGTCTTTTTTTCCTTCTTCAACAAGGAAAGCAATCCCTTGGAACGAGTCACTCGTAGTTCCTTGACCCGGTCCGTAATCAAGTGGCGTTTCACTCTGGCTCTGGAAGATGCATGTCGGTCTTCTTTGATGATTCTCCGCATGGATTTCTCCGAAATATTGGCTTCCTTTGCAAGTTTTCTTATGGAACGCATCAGGTTGCGAGCAAATTTTGCACGGACCGATTTTATCACGTTCACGTCCACTTCCTGGCTTCTGCTGCTTAGGACAATCCTGCAGGGACTTTTTAATGCAGTAAACTGTTGCCAAATGGCAGCCTACCACCTTGGCAATCTCTTTCGGCTTCTTCTGGGCGAGCAACAAACTGGTGATCACTTCTTTCGCGAACATTTTGACGAATGTGCAATAAAACAAATAGAATGTTTGGATGGAGCTCTTGAAAGTAAACATAAACAAATACACTTTCGACAGAAATTAGTCACTAGCTAAACGAATTAACCCAATACTCAAGTTTGAACATTTTCGCATCATTTTCTGCCGCACCCTGTAATGTGATTATTTGTATTTTATTGTTGGGGGCATAGATGCTAGAAAGATCAATTTTGCTTATTTTGCTAGTGAGTGGACTTTTGGCATTTGAACTAAAAGTCTGGCAATAATTTGTCAAGGTTATAGCACTTTATCTCGCTCACTGAAAAGATGATTGAAATTTAAAATTTACAGAATAATACGTTTAGTTGTATCTTATATAATAGTCTAATAATACATTAGAAAGATCAATCCACGCTAATCTATCCAAAAATACGATCGAGTCCCTGGTAAAAATAAGAGTCCGCAGATACATTTCGTGCCTTTTGACAACTTTGCTTTTTACCCTTCTTACATCAATAGAAGGGTATTAAGATCGCTTGAAAACTCGACTTTTTATCCGAGGCCCACAGGGCCGAGTGTCATATACCATTCGACTCAGCTCGACGAACTGAGCACATGTCTGTGTGTATGTATGTGTGTGTGTGTGTGTGTGTGTGTGTGTGTGTGTGTGTGTGTGTGTGTGTGTGTGTGTGTGTGTGTGTGTGTGTGTGTGTGTGTGTATGTGTGTGTGTGCGTTACAAATAATGTCACATCGTTTTCTCAGCCATCTGTGAACCGATTTCAGTTCTGTCGACGGCAAATGGAAGCTACAACATTCCCATAGAACGCTATCGATTTTTTTTTCATTCGGACATTTCGTTACGAAGATATGAACGAAACAGTACTTGAAGGCCTATTATAATAGTAATCAAACAGTTTAGTCTCCGATTACATACTGAGCTATTTGTGTACCGATTTTAGTTTTGTTGGTGTCAAATCAAAGCTATGATATTTCCAAATAACTGGTCAAAATTTCATTATGATTGGATAATTCTTCATGGAGATATGACCAAAACAATACCTGAGAGCACATAATTGTGAGATGACAATATACTCGTTGCAGTGCAAAACCGAACAAAACCAATCACACCAATCGATGCCGCTTGCATTCTATTGTGTCGTATCTGGAGCGTTGTATAGCACATACAGCGGACTAGCCACACTATGCTACTGTATAGAATTAGAGCAGCATCGATTGGTTCGAGTGGCTGGTTTTCAACTGCAACGAGTATATTCGAAAATTACACAAAGTCTCCATTTACAATTTTCAACGAATATGTACTTATTTAAGCATCTTGAATCCATATCGATAATCAAAATTGAAGCTCAGGATTGAAGCTTTGTTAACGCCAAATTAAAGTTATAAAATTTCCAAATAAGTGTTCAAAATTTCATTATGTTAACTTCCCTTTTTACCCTTCTTACATCAATAGAAGGGTATTAAGATCGCTTGAAAACTCGACTTTTTATCCGAGGCCCACAGGGCCGAGTGTCATATACCATTCGACTCAGCTCGACGAACTGAGCACATGTCTGTGTGTATGTATGTGTGTGTGTGTGTGTGTGTGTGTGTGTGTGTGTGTGTGTGTGTATGTGTGTGTGTGTGTGTATGTGTGTGTGTGCGTTACAAATAATGTCACATCGGTTTCTCAGCCATCTGTGAACCGATTTCAGTTCTGTTGACGGCAAATGGAAGCTACAACATTCCCATAGAACGCTATTGATTTTTTTTTCATTCGGACATTTCGTTACGAAGATATGAACGAAACAGTACTTGAAGGCCTATTATAATAGTAATCAAACAGTTTAGTCTCCGATTACATACTGAGCTATTTGTGTACCGATTTTAGTTTTGTTGGTGTCAAATCAAAGCTATGATATTTCCAAATAACTGGTCAAAATTTCATTATGATTGGATAATTCTTCATGGAGATATGACCAAAACAATACCTGAGAGCACATAATTGTGAGATGACAATATACTCGTTGCAGTGCAAAACCGAACAAAACCAATCACACCAATCGATGCCGCTTGCATTCTATTGTGTCGTATCTGGAGCGTTGTATAGCACATACAGCGGACTAGCCACACTATGCTACTGTATAGAATTAGAGCAGCATCGATTGGTTCGAGTGGCTGGTTTTCAACTGCAACGAGTATATTCGAAAATTACACAAAGTCTCCATTTACAATTTTCAACGAATATGTACTTATTTAAGCATCTTGAATCCATATCGATAATCAAAATTGAAGCTCAGGATTGAAGCTTTGTTAACGCCAAATTAAAGTTATAAAATTTCCAAATAAGTGTTCAAAATTTCATTATGTTAACTTCCTTTTACCCTTCTTACATCAATAGAAGGGTATTAAGATCGCTTGAAAACTCGACTTTTTATCCGAGGCCCACAAGGCCGAGTGTCATATACCATTCGACTCAGCTCGACGAACTGAGCACATGTCTGTGTGTATGTATGTGTGTGTGTGTGTGTATGTGTGTGTGTGTGTGTGTGTGTATGTGTGTGTGTGCGTTACAAATAATGTCACATCGGTTTCTCAGCCATCTGTGAACCGATTTCAGTTCTGTTGACGGCAAATGGAAGCTACAACATTCCCATAGAACGCTATTGATTTTTTTTTCATTCGGACATTTCGTTACGAAGATATGAACGAAACAGTACTTGAAGGCCTATTATAATAGTAATCAAACAGTTTAGTCTCCGATTACATACTGAGCTATTTGTGTACCGATTTTAGTTTTGTTGGTGTCAAATCAAAGCTATGATATTTCCAAATAACTGGTCAAAATTTCATTATGATTGGATAATTCTTCATGGAGATATGACCAAAACAATACCTGAGAGCACATAATTGTGAGATGACAATATACTCGTTGCAGTGCAAAACCGAACAAAACCAATCACACCAATCGATGCCGCTTGCATTCTATTGTGTCGTATCTGGAGCGTTGTATAGCACATACAGCGGACTAGCCACACTATGCTACTGTATAGAATTAGAGCAGCATCGATTGGTTCGAGTGGCTGGTTTTCAACTGCAACGAGTATATTCGAAAATTACACAAAGTCTCCATTTACAATTTTCAACGAATATGTACTTATTTAAGCATCTTGAATCCATATCGATAATCAAAATTGAAGCTCAGGATTGAAGCTTTGTTAACGCCAAATTAAAGTTATAAAATTTCCAAATAAGTGTTCAAAATTTCATTATGTTAACTTCCTTTTTACCCTTCTTACATCAATAGAAGGGTATTAAGATCCTTGAAAACTCGACTTTTTATCCGAGGCCCACAGGGCCGAGTGTCATCTACTATTCGACTCAGCTCGACGAACTGAGCACATGTCTGTGTGTATGTATGTGTGTGTGTGTGTGTGTGTGTGTGTGTGTGTGTGTGTGTGTGTGTGTGTGTGTGTGTATGTGTGTGTGTGCGTTACAAATAATGTCACATCGGTTTCTCAGCCATCTGTGAACCGATTTCAGTTCTGTTGACGGCAAATGGAAGCTACAACATTCCCATAGAACGCTATTGATTTTTTTCATTCGGACATTTCGTTACGAAGATATGAACGAAACAGTACTTGAAGGCCTATTATAATAGTAATCAAACAGTTTAGTCTCCGATTACATACTGAGCTATTTGTGTACCGATTTTAGTTTTGTTGGTGTCAAATCAAAGCTATGATATTTCCAAATAACTGGTCAAAATTTCATTATGATTGGATAATTCTTCATGGAGATATGACCAAAACAATACCTGAGAGCACATAATTGTGAGATGACAATATACTCGTTGCAGTGCAAAACCGAACAAAACCAATCACACCAATCGATGCCGCTTGCATTCTATTGTGTCGTATCTGGAGCGTTGTATAGCACATACAGCGGACTAGCCACACTATGCTACTGTATAGAATTAGAGCAGCATCGATTGGTTCGAGTGGCTGGTTTTCAACTGCAACGAGTATATTCGAAAATTACACAAAGTCTCCATTTACAATTTTCAACGAATATGTACTTATTTAAGCATCTTGAATCCATATCGATAATCAAAATTGAAGCTCAGGATTGAAGCTTTGTTAACGCCAAATTAAAGTTATAAAATTTCCAAATAAGTGTTCAAAATTTCATTATGTTAACTTCCCTTTTACCCTTCTTACATCAATAGAAGGGTATTAAGATCGCTTGAAAACTCGACTTTTATCCGAGGCCCACAGGGCCGAGTGTCATATACCATTCGACTCAGCTCGACGAACTGAGCACATGTCTGTGTGTATGTATGTGTGTGTGTGTGTGTGTGTGTGTGTGTGTGTGTGTGTGTGTGTGTGTGTATGTGTGTGTGTGCGTTACAAATAATGTCACATCGGTTTCTCAGCCATCTGTGAACCGATTTCAGTTCTGTTGACGGCAAATGGAAGCTACAACATTCCCATAGAACGCTATTGATTTTTTTTCATTCGGACATTTCGTTACGAAGATATGAACGAAACAGTACTTGAAGGCCTATTATAATAGTAATCAAACAGTTTAGTCTCCGATTACATACTGAGCTATTTGTGTACCGATTTTAGTTTTGTTGGTGTCAAATCAAAGCTATGATATTTCCAAATAACTGGTCAAAATTTCATTATGATTGGATAATTCTTCATGGAGATATGACCAAAACAATACCTGAGAGCACATAATTGTGAGATGACAATATACTCGTTGCAGTGCAAAACCGAACAAAACCAATCACACCAATCGATGCCGCTTGCATTCTATTGTGTCGTATCTGGAGCGTTGTATAGCACATACAGCGGACTAGCCACACTATGCTACTGTATAGAATTAGAGCAGCATCGATTGGTTCGAGTGGCTGGTTTTCAACTGCAACGAGTATATTCGAAAATTACACAAAGTCTCCATTTACAATTTTCAACGAATATGTACTTATTTAAGCATCTTGAATCCATATCGATAATCAAAATTGAAGCTCAGGATTGAAGCTTTGTTAACGCCAAATTAAAGTTATAAAATTTCCAAATAAGTGTTCAAAATTTCATTATGTTAACTTCCCTTTTTACCCTTCTTACATCAATAGAAGGGTATTAAGATCGCTTGAAAACTCGACTTTTTATCCGAGGCCCACAGGGCCGAGTGTCATATACCATTCGACTCAGCTTGACGAACTGAGCACATGTCTGTGTGTATGTATGTGTGTGTGTGTGTGTGTGTATGTGTGTGTGTGTGTGTGTGTGTGTATGTGTGTGTGTGCGTTACAAATAATGTCACATCGGTTTCTCAGCCATCTGTGAACCGATTTCAGTTCTGTTGACGGCAAATGGAAGCTACAACATTCCCATAGAACGCTATTGATTTTTTTTGTTCATTCGGACATTTCGTTACGAAGATATGAACGAAACAGTACTTGACGGCCTATTATAATAGTAATCAAACAGTTTAGTCTCCGATTACATACTGAGCTATTTGTGTACCGATTTTAGTTTTGTTGGTGTCAAATCAAAGCTATGATATTTCCAAATAACTGGTCAAAATTTCATTATGATTGGATAATTCTTCATGGAGATATGACCAAAACAATACCTGAGAGCACATAATTGTGAGATGACAATATACTCGTTGCAGTGCAAAACCGAACAAAACCAATCACACCAATCGATGCCGCTTGCATTCTATTGTGTCGTATCTGGAGCGTTGTATAGCACATACAGCGGACTAGCCACACTATGCTACTGTATAGAATTAGAGCAGCATCGATTGGTTCGAGTGGCTGGTTTTCAACTGCAACGAGTATATTCGAAAATTACACAAAGTCTCCATTTACAATTTTCAACGAATATGTACTTATTTAAGCATCTTGAATCCATATCGATAATCAAAATTGAAGCTCAGGATTGAAGCTTTGTTAACGCCAAATTAAAGTTATAAAATTTCCAAATAAGTGTTCAAAATTTCATTATGTTAACTTCCCTTTTTTACCCTTCTTACATCAATAGAAGGGTATTAAGATCGCTTGAAAACTCGACTTTTTATCCGAGGCCCACAGGGCCGAGTGTCATATACCATTCGACTCAGCTCGACGAACTGAGCACATGTCTGTGTATGTATGTATGTGTGTGTGTGTGTGTGTGTGTAGTGTGTGTGTGTGTGTGTATGTGTGTGTGTGCGTTACAAATAATGTCACATCGGTTTCTCAGCCATCTGTGAACCGATTTCAGTTCTGTTGACGGCAAATGGAAGCTACAACATTCCCATAGAACGTTATTGATTTTTTTTTCATTCGGACATTTCGTTACGAAGATATGAACGAAACAGTACTTGAAGGCCTATTATAATAGTAATCAAACAGTTTAGTCTCCGATTACATACTGAGCTATTTGTGTACCGATTTTAGTTTTGTTGGTGTCAAATCAAAGCTATGATATTTCCAAATAACTGGTCAAAATTTCATTATGATTGGATAATTCTTCATGGAGATATGACCAAAACAATACCTGAGAGCACATAATTGTGAGATGACAATATACTCGTTGCAGTGCAAAACCGAACAAAACCAATCACACCAATCGATGCCGCTTGCATTCTATTGTGTCGTATCTGGAGCGTTGTATAGCACATACAGCGGACTAGCCACACTATGCTACTGTATAGAATTAGAGCAGCATCGATTGGTTCGAGTGGCTGGTTTTCAACTGCAACGAGTATATTCGAAAATTACACAAAGTCTCCATTTACAATTTTCAACGAATATGTACTTATTTAAGCATCTTGAATCCATATCGATAATCAAAATTGAAGCTCAGGATTGAAGCTTTGTTAACGCCAAATTAAAGTTATAAAATTTCCAAATAAGTGTTCAAAATTTCATTATGTTAACTTCCCTTTTTACCCTTCTTACATCAATAGAAGGGTATTAAGATCGCTTGAAAACTCGACTTTTTATCCGAGGCCCACAGGGCCAGTGTCATATACCATTCGACTCAGCTCGACGAACTGAGCACATGTCTGTGTGTATGTATGTGTGTGTGTGTGTGTGTGATGTGTGTGTGTGTGTGTGTGTGTGTGTGTGTGTGTGTGTGTATGTGTGTGTGTGCGTTACAAATAATGTCACATCGTTTTCTCAGCCATCTGTGAACCGATTTCAGTTCTGTCGACGGCAAATGGAAGCTACAACATTCCCATAGAACGCTATTGATTTTTTTTTCATTCGGACATTTCGTTACGAAGATATGAACGAAACAGTATTTGAAGGCCTATTATAATAGTAATCAAACAGTTTAGTCTCCGATTACATACTGAGCTATTTGTGTACCGATTTTAGTTTTGTTGGTGCCAAATCAAAGCTATGATATTTCCAAATAACTGGTCAAAATTTCATTATGATTGGATAATCCTTCATGGAGATGTGACCAAAACAATACCTGAGAGCACATAATTGTGAGATGAAAATATACTCGTTGCAGTGCAAAACCGAACAAGACCAATCACACCAATCGATGCCGCTTGCATTCTATTGTGTCGCATCTGGTGAGTTGTATAGCACATACAGCGGACTAGCCACACTATGCGACTGTATAGAATTAGAGCAGCATCGATTGGCTCGAGTGGTCTGGTTTTGAACTGCAACGAGTATATTCGAAAATTACACAAAGTCTCCATTTACTATTTTCAACGAATATGTACTTATTAAGCATCTTGAATCCATATCGATAATCAAAATTGACGCTTAGGATTGTCTTATAATGCATTCTTTGGACTAATTGTATGAAATTTCTAATATTTATGTAATTTCCCCTTTTATATAAATAACATAAGCAGATCATTAAAGATTAATAATGGTAATATTTTAATCACATCGATGAACAATACGTCCAGGATTGACAAATAGTTCATTCTAAAAA
Source organism: Aedes japonicus (assembly GCA_034211315.2). Lineage (NCBI taxonomy): Eukaryota > Metazoa > Arthropoda > Insecta > Diptera > Culicidae > Aedes > Aedes japonicus. The sequence continues at coordinate 224,402 of JASCZW010000762.1, read as the reverse complement.
CTAAATGTATGACATATCGAATATTCTTAGATCTTCCTGAAATTTCTGATGAAAATGTGTATCCAGTACAATATTGGCCACATTTGAGTTCGTAATTCTGATGAAGTGTAAGAAGGGTTCAGTCTCACCATCGGTGGATTAATGCGGGTTTTTTTTTCATCGATTTGGCACCACCACATCAACAGGCAATCGATGAAGATTCACCCGGTACCTCATAGCAAGATGCGCCTCTGGGCTAGAAGATTTGATGAACGACTTTCCCCATTAAAGACACTTTCTCGTAATGTTATTTTCCGAGAAGAAATAAAATGTTCCATTGAAAAAATTCGGGATATTTTGAAGTGTAAACGAAATTCTTCGGTTTCCTATTTCGATGTCTCAATTTCATCTTGAAATGATATATACAGACGTACATTGGTACACCGGTATACGGGATGCTCTCCGAAGTAATACCGAAAGATGGTTCCGGGGAGGGCCGGGGCTTAAGGCACGGGTGGGTTTTTAGTGGGTCGAGGAGTTGGCACCCTCATCCCCACACCCTGAGTTCTTCAGGTGTCTGGTTGCAGATTTTCCACACCCATTTCTCCAAAAAGGGAGTCAACCCATTAAACGAGTAAACTCTACCTACCCATTTTTAAGTATATGGCATTTATGAGTAAACAATACCCATAGTTTTTTAAATAACAATTTATCCAAACGGGTAATATGTTACACATTTTCGTGATGTTTTATTTACCCATTTTTTGACAGCTGCATACAGGTTTGGGTGAAACTTTACTCATTAATGGGTTTGCGATTCCTAGCGTGCAAACTAACAATATTGTATGAGTGCGATTCCGTGCATGATTTGCTGCCAACGTCAATTTCCTCAACCCACTCTTTCGTTAAAAACCGGGTAAAAACCCATCTGCTCTCGAAAACAATCAACCAAAACATGTCGATTGCTACGATCACAAACTCGTCTACTAGCAGGTTATGAGACAGACGTACACAACCAAACTTTTAGTTTGTCATAGACTTCTCTGCCACCGTTAGTATTATTAAGCAGTTTCACTAATACAATCGTTTTGCTGGTTGAAAATAAAAAACAAACCGTTGTCAACCTGACCATTTTGACAGTTGATTTTGTGGTTGAAAACAATAAACAATTCGATCCTACACGTGTAAAGCAGCACGCTAGTGTTTGTGAGATCGCTCGGCGAGATCCTAATTGATCTATAGATTGGAAATGCACATTTCTTATTTCTGATTTCTTTTTCAGCTAGTTAAAACCTTTTCCGTTAGCGTTTTCTTTTTTTCATTCCGACTATTTCTTCTTGCTTTTTGATCTGGTTCCTCACTTCCTTCTTTTCTTTTTCCTTATTTTTCTGAGCTTCTCCTAATTCAAAATTTTTCTATTGTCTCTGCTTGGATTCGTAAGATTGCCTCGCAATCAAGTTCTTTAAAACAAATAATCTTTGTTATGTCATTCTCAAATACGATTAGTGGATTAGTGAAATGCTGTTCACTGAGCCTAATTCGGTTTTACGGCATCAAATGCTTAGATAGTGAATTTTGTTTTTCGATTATTAGGCATTAGAATGAGTTACGCAAGTTACAGTATTTAGCAATGTTCTCATTTGAGAGAATGTTTTAAAAGGATGACTGGTTCACTCATTTTTTTAATTCATGTAACTCATTTTTGGTATATCAAAATGGTGTTGAACGAATCCGCGCCACGTCCATGCCAGAATGAATTTTATAAACAAATCCGAGAAGGAGATGTACGCTCATCACCATGAGGCACCAAGAGTGGACAGTAATGTTTGCTAGAATGAAAGATATGAAGAGAAAGTGTTGAAAGTTCCGTCAGTGTACGGTAGGTTGGAAATAGAATAGAAGTATTGAAAATGTAGCGAAAGGCCATGGGTAAACTATTACTAAAACCAAGGACGTTAGCTTTGCCTAACATCCCACTGCGAGGTAGGGCGAGGCACGAACGAATCCGCCAACTCAACAGGCAAAAGTAACGTGTTGGTACGCGCTCATGTACTACTGATAGCTTTGTGATAGTTTCTAGCGGTAGTTTGTTGGCAATGAGGTCTATAAAGACCTCATTGGTTTGTAGGCTCTCTGTTTTGATGCGCACATGGGAGAGGAACTCTCTCCTTTTTGGGTTTGTTTTGATTCTCAACGTCTGAGATCACTCAGGTTAAGGCAAAGGTAACGTCCTTGGTTCGAGTAGTACCCATGCCTTTTCGCTCAATTTTCAATACTTCTATTCCATTTCCAACCTACACTGACTACACTGACGGAACTTTCAACACTTTCTCTTCATATATTTCATTCTAGCAAACATTATTGTTCACTCTTGGTGCCTCATGGTGATGAGCGAACATCTCCTTCTACATGAAAATCGTTACTCCACGCACGGAGAATACAAAAACATAACAATTAGAATATAACATTGTTCAATATTCTGTGTGACCACCCTTCTGGCTTCAATAACGGCTTGGTATCTTCGAGGCATTGATTCAACAAGTTTAGCAGTCGTTTCTGGTGTGATTTTGTCCCATTCATTTGCAATTGCTTGTCGCAACTGTTGAATGCTTGTTACATGTTGTTCTTGAACCTTCATTTTCTAAAGAGACCTCAGATGTTCTATTGGGATAAGGTCAGGTGACTCTGCTGGCCACTCCGAAACGTCGATTTTACGTTCGTTGAACCGTTGCGATACCAGTTTTGGCGTATTCTTTGGGTCCCCATCTTGTTGGAATGTGTATCTTCGGAACATTTTCAGTTTTCAGATGGTTGCTGGAAGTTTTCGCTTCAATATGTCCAGATAAACTTCCTTTACCATTAGTTCGTCAATGAAATTCAATCTCTCCAACACCAGACGATGCCATCGAGTACCAAATCATGACTTTACCTGCATAGACTATGACAAATCTGGCTGAGTTATTTGACAATTTATGATGTTGCAAGAATTTACCTCCACCATGTTTGACTGTCGGCCATAACTACTTTTTCAAACTTTCATCGGCGGTCTTCCACCATCAGACCCAAATAGCATTATTTTAGTCTCATCTGACCATATGATCTTCTCCCAGTAATCAATTGTCTATGAAATGTGCTCTTGTGCCCACGTAAGCTGTTTTTAAATGTTTTTCGCGAATAACCATAGCTTCTTAAGTACCACTCTGCCCATAAGACCATGTTCATGAACCCGATTTCGCACTGTTTGGGGTGTCACATGAATTGAAAACTCATTTTCGTTTCGTTTTGTAACTTTGGGAGCTGATAAGCCTCGGTTTTGCTTAACTTTGTTTTAGATAGCCCTGTCAATCCGAGGACTTGTCTTCGATGGACGTTCTGATCGTGCCGCTGGTAAGATTGAACCGCATTTTTTAACCTTTGAATTTTGAACAATGTTTGCAATTGTACTTTAGCTTTTACCGGACTTACGATGTTCCATTATCAATTTTCGGACACTTAACGAAAAATAAGTTTATTTTTAGCATTTTTAAGCGAAATAACTTAAACTTTGTTAAACAAATGCACCATGTGCCCTGTTTGCAATGTTTACATTCGATAAAGTGACAGGTATTGCGTAATGCACGCTAAAATATTATTAACTATATTTAGGGGGATAAACCTTTTTTCCGTTTTTTTTTTTATCGTTTCATTAATCGCACAATAGTTTTCCAAATGAAGAAAAATGTCATGTAAATTCGATGGCAAAATGATAAGCACATAAAACTGAATATATGATAGAACAGCTGACTTTTCAACTGCAAAACAGGAAAATTGCAATTTATCGGTAGGGGCTTATTCGCCTTATTTTACATACTGTACACCCGGGCACATTTGAGCCGGTTTTGCTTATGGCTTTACTTACAGTTTCTTCCATATGATGTTCGTTGATTCATTCAAAATCCGAGCAATTTGTCGGGGAGTCACTGGAACATCTAGTTTATGCCTTATTTGGGAGTAGGACAGCCCATTATGTGTGGCTTTATTTCTTTGTTGTGCACTGTGGTAGGAGTTTTAATGCCATATTTTGAACCATTGTAATGAAATTTCGTACTGCTTCCTCGCTTGGACCAATTTTTCCACATTTCAATAAGGCGATTGGAAAAATTCCCAGTTTTACCAAAAAGTCAATTTATCTTCGCAATGAAACTGTGTGGTCATTTGGTGACTTCCCTCAATGCCAATTTGCCGCTTAAGGCAAAATGGTTTTGAAATACGGCATTTCCAAACAACGTTTCACGAGTTTATTAAGTCGAAATAAAACCTTTAATATGAATAAAAGGAATATCAGAATACAAGGTTTCAAGATCGTTGTAAGCAAGCTGTGAAGGTTCTCGTAAACCTGACTATATTAAAGCCTGCTTCAGATAGAATTGGAACAAAAACAATTGCCTGTATTTCAGTTATTTATTATTGAATTCAAGCTCTTTTTTTATACAAATGTAGCGTTTACTTCATACTTTTAAGAAAAAATACGGATAAAATTATTTCGGTTTCGAAGGAATTCTCGAATTTTTCCTGTAACACGGCTCATTAGGCGGCCCACACCTTCTTCGTCCATCGTTTTAGCTATCTTATTCCACCAGGTCTTCATCTGATTGATGTCTTTGACAACCTTTCCCTTTGCCTTGAGTCTCCTCTTCATGATTGCCCAGTATTTCTCAATAGGTCGGAACAACCTGGACCCCTTTCTCTGCATACCATTCTTGAACGACTTTGCTGTAATGACAGCTTGCCAAATCTGGCCAAAACATTACGGGATGGTCGTGGGATCGAATGAACGGCAAAATTCGTTTTTGGAGACACTATTTTTGGTAAAGTTCCGACGTCAGTGTTTGCCACAGCTGCAAATGCCCTGCCAAATCATGAATTTTCGTGCAAATTTGTCGGCAAAACAAATTTAAATTTGGCTGGAACATCCCCCCGAGCCGTTGTCAAGTAAAATTTTTGACCTGGGATTTGCCCGAAGTCAGTCTTGACATAGGTTTCATCGTCCATCAGAAGACACCCGTCGAACTTGGTCAGCACCTGGTCGTATAGCTTCCGAGCACGGATTTTGGCCACACTATTCTGTTTTATGGTCCGATTTGGCTGTTTGCTAGCTCGATTCGACTTGATTCCTTCCCGGAGTCGAGCTCTTCTCACGGTACTATGGGCAGCACCGAATTTTCTGGCAAAATCGTCTTCAAAATCTTACCACGCAGTTTCCGGTCGACAGTTCCACTCCGACGATTGGCTTGAGGCTTCCGAATCGTCGTCAATGTTTCCTTATACCGTTTGATAACGCGCCATATGGTATTTCTGGGCAATTTCAGCTGTTTAGCTAGCCTAGATGCAGACCACAATGGATTTTACAAATAACTGCGCACAATTTTTTCCCTTCTTTCGGCTTCCATGTTGATTGTTTACAAAGTACAGTCGATTTGCGGAATGTCAAAAATACATACGTGAAGGTGACAAAATTCCCGACACGTGGGCGCCAAGAACTTCCAAATCCGTCCACCAGGAGCGCCACAATATGAGCAAAAGTTTGTTCCAATTCTAAATGAAGCAAGCCTTATGAAACCTACACAGAAACAAAAGTGTTCACGAAAATAAAAACGGACCGTGAACTAGTTCGCGTTTTCAGGATTTTCACCTAAAAACGTGATTTAGTTCATGATTACGTGATTCAGTTCACGGTGTATTTTTGCTTGTTCTCGAATTCATGACTGCAGTTCACGGATCCGGGCACGGATTTTTTTCCGTGTAGTGATACCTCTAGGTGTCATAATAAAACCAAATTGAATTCTAGTGGCTTTCATAAAACTTTCCTAAAGCTGGATGGTTTTTGCAATGTTACTTCGGCGTTCTTCCTTCGTCAGACGAATACCTTTCGCCATTCTTGGCATTCCCAACAAAGATCAGTGTCGCAAAGTTCAAACAAATTTGGAGAAGTTATTCAGCTTTCTAGAAGAAAAACTACAAGGTACAGCCCCATTGGGTTGGTCGGAGTGATGGCGTAGGACTACGCAACTAATTGTAAGCCATTCAGATTGTACAATGCAATATTCTTTGAATCAACTCTTTCAGGCCTAAAATTTTCCAAGCGTTATTATGCAAACAACTTGGTGTGTTCTAATTAAATTGGTGGTCACTAACATAGAAATGATTTAAAAAAGTAGGATATATTTTTTTGAGATGTGCTAGGTTGTCCAAACTGTCCTGGAGTTCAGAACTTAAAATCTACAGTTGCAACAGTTGCTTTATCCGCTTTTCAATGTTATGATGTATATTCAATCATATTCAATAAAACATTAGCATTAGCATAGCATTAGCATTAGCATTGACGTTTGCACACCTCGTGGATGGAGCTACGATGAGGAATAATTCGTTGAAGATATTGCATGCCACCATGAAACGCAACCAGTTACCGATACGTTTTTTCACGCAATAATCTCCACGAAGACAGTCCTCGATCGCTCACCTGGCCACGTCCATGCAACCGTTGGTGATAGGGAGGATTTGTTATCTACCTTAAGAAGACACGGGGAACCCACGTAGACTTCAATAGATATCAAAGGAAAACGGAAATGAATAGTCGGAGAGAATAGATTAACAGAATGTTTGGTGTACAGAACAGAAATTTAATCAAAAATGGTCGTTGGGAGCATCTAGTCTAAGAAGGTTAAGTGATGCTCCATTTCTCTTCAAAACGGTTGGAATTTTAGCATTAACTATAGTCCTAGCCCCTTATAGCTTATGGTTATAGCGCCATTACTCGCTCTCTGAAAAGAGAAGAATGTCTGAAAATATAAGAACGGATAGTGAAAGAGAACTAGTCAGAATGAAGCCAAAAATAATATATACTGTCACACCCAAAATCACGTCCAAATTCTACATTTACAACAGCTTCTTCGATGAAATCAGCTTCACGAAAGTGGTGAAAGAACAAACCTTTTACCCACATAATCTCTTCATAATAATATAATTGAAAGTAAAAACGAAAAAATGGAAAGAGCTCACCAATATTTCAAAGACGTCCGCGTTCCGCTTTGTAACCAAAGTGATGATTATCCACAGTCGGTTCGTCAGCTTCTTAAACCAGTAGAGGTGTTCTCTAAGCCAAACTTCCCCGAGTGGCTGTCCCCCTATCAGGCTGAACTTGCAGTTCCCCTGTCGCACAGCGCTTGTCAATCATTCCAGTAAGTCTTCCAGTTCTGGACACACCAGAGTCAATCGCAATCATATTTCCGAACCAGTTTTCCCACAATTGCGAGACTAAAAATCATCCCGGTGCACTTTTCTTTTTGATCTTGATGTATATTCAATCATATTCAATAAAGGGCATTAATTGGAAAACCAACAGACATTATGAGATAATCTTGGCATATTCATGTCAAACAAACTAACTTAACTTTGTATAGCCCATAAAGCTACCGTGACAATTGTAGACCTTATGTTTTGAATTACCTGAAACTAACAAGATTATTCTATGACGTCCGTGGACGTTGTTAAATATTAATTGAATATTTTTTGAATAATTTACGTTGTTTGTATAGCCCAAAAGGCTACGGTTACTATTGCATATCTTAAGCTCTGAACTCAAGTCAGTTTTTACGAACTTGAACATTCCCAAGATAATCTTATGATGACTGGTGATCTTACAGAAGATTCGCCGAATGTGTTTGAATGCTTATCGTCACCTTTCAGCAAATCTTACGACTGTAGATCCTAATTTCTGAACTAAAGGGCGGTTTTTGTGACCTAGAACTTAGCAAGGTATCTCAATATATATGTTTAGCGTCCTGAAGACTCACTTAAATTAGTCAAATACATATTATAGCTTTGTTTAGTCCAGAAAACTACTGTTATAGATTTATTTTTTCCATTTTGAATCTCAGGATAGTTTGGCTAATCTAGAAGATTATATCATAACGAGTGTATCGTTAATTATGAGTACACCTAAAAAATGCTGTATTTAAATATGTGCTATTTATGTTGCAATTCAAATTCATTTACATTGTTTATTGACCATCAAAAAAGACAATTACATCAGTATTTATTCAATTTTTCGTAGATCTGGCTAGCTCTCGCACGTTGTTCTTGATGTTCCTCATGAGGTTTAGCACAACCGTTACGTCGATGGTTTTGCTTACCCAGTCTTTTTTTAATTTGATGATGTCATCTGCCCCTGTAGCCTTCTTCCGCAGCTTTCCTTTCATCAAAGCCCAAAATTACTTAATGGGCATTATTTGCGGACAATTTGGAGGATTCATCGCCTTTTCCACAAATTGTTCTCTTCATACCAGTCCAAGGTGGCATGCGCATAGTAGCAGGATGCCAAGTCAGGCCAAAACAGTGTCGAAACTTTGTGTTTTCGGATTAGTGGCAGAATTCGTTTCTGCAGGCATTCCTTCCAGTACATTTCAGCGTTCATTTTTGCGATGTCAAAAATTTGGACATCCGTTCCACGCTTCACGGTGTAAAACTGTGCCCCTGGAAGTGTTCTGTAGTCCAATTTGACGTACGTCTCGTCATCCATGATAATGCACATGTCATTTTTGCTCAGAACGTTGCCATAGAGCTTCTGAGCCCGAGTTTTCTCGAAATCCGCCTGAATTAGGCTGCGTTTCGGACATTTTTGTTTCTGGTACGTGTTCAGGGAATTTTGCTCCTTTGCACGTTGGACCATTCCTATCATCGTTCTACATTTTCTTGCGCAATCTCTGATGGATACTTCCTTTTTTCTTTCAAAAACTTTGCAAATTAGTTTGTCCAAATTTGGGTTTAACGCACCTGTTTTTCTACCACGGCCGGGTAAGTCCTTTAATGTGTTATGCATAACAAACCGGTTGATCGCATTTTGGACCACACAGACACTAACACCATCCTTTTTTCCTAATTTACTTAGCGACAATCCCTTTTCAGTGCAGTACTTGGTCACAATTGATTTTCGCTTTTCGTACGTAAGACATCGTGTTCCGCCTGAAGTAAAACTTCCACTTTTAATGAGGGTTTTCGTTTGTTTACAAGGCAAGCAACACATTGACACTAAACAGTTTTTAAGAATAAGTCATAGTCTTTTTCATACAGAGGTGTACTCATGATTAATGATGCACTCCTTAATGTATGTTGGTCTTCCAACATAGCGTAGCTTTGCATAGCCCAGAAAGCTTTTGTTGCAACTGTAGGCCCTATGTGCTGATCTCAAGGATAGTTTGGATGACTCAAAACATGTCATATTGTTTTTTAATGTTTGTTCAAGAATTCTTCAAGAATAGTAATTCAATATGTTTGAATATTTATTGTGACTTTGTATTGACTGAAAATAACTGTGAAAAATGTAAATCTTAAGTTTTGAATGTCAGGACATCTCGGATGATCTAGAGGATCAGGAAGTTATAAAATATTGATTAAATCTGCTGGAAAACTTCTTTCGCAACTCGGCTTAATGAATGACTCGGGTTAAAACGATTCGAGAAGAGTGATGAGACGTCTGTTTACCATCATCTCATGAATCTTACCTATGAAATTTAAAAGGGTGATGGGACGGAAGCTGTCAGCATTATTTCGATCTTTGTTTGGTTTAAGGTAGGAACTAGTAGACCTTCCTTGAATATAGATATTAAGGGGACCCTCCCCTGAATATGGGCAAAAATAAGGCAAAGTTTGTATTTTTTTGTGGAAGATTGAAAAGGCGTACGAACTTTCGGTTTTGACGAATCAATTTGATTATTATTAAAAATTGCAACGACATAATTTTTTTTTTAAATTCAAAATGGCGGCTACAAAATGGCCATTTCCGTAAGCCGCTGCGCGCAAAACATGGGGCGTCAACTTCAAGCGTGCAGCTTCTTGTAGTGGACAAAAATCAAATCTAGTTATCATTTCTGAAAGATAATGAAATTTTCTACAGTTTGAACTAAATTTTAGACAATTTAAAATTAAACTAATTGCATAGTGATCATTTGAACTGAAAAGTTTAATTTTTCGCTCCTTTTTTTCATTTCAACTGTGTTCAAAAATAAGAAATAATTAATTATTAATGCCAATTTTTAGTTCAAGCCGTACAAAAAATTATAACCTTTCAAACAGTTATTTGATGGAGGGAATCGGATTAATAGTTTAAGCCTGGGGCTTGAAGTTAGATTGAAATCGCCATTTTGTAGTCGCCATTTTGAATTTTCAAAAAGAAATTATCTCTTTGCAATTTTGAATAATAATCAAATTTAATCGTCAAAACCGGAAGTTCGTACGCCTTTTCATTCTCCCACAAAAAAAAAAACTTTGCCTTATTTTTGCCCAAATCCAGGGGAGGGTCCTCTTAAGGTGGTTTTGCCAATGAGAAGAAGATTCTTGAGAGAGGATTTCCATCATCGCCATATACTCTGTGGACTTTATCCCACAGTTCTTCTGAAGAGCTTTCGGGGTTTAAAGAGGAGCCGAATTGTTTCCAGCTATCCTCGCTGGCTTTCATGACTTCGGTTCTAGCTGCATTCCTAGCAGCTTTAAATTCGACAAAAGCAACAAAGCCCATACGATTTCCCACAGCGACCCTCTAAAGAGCCATTATTTTTTCCGGCGGAGTTCAATAGCGGACCGAACTTCAGGGTTTCACCAGGGAACAAACCTCTTGTCAGGAATTACGCTGGACCTAGGGATATCGTGTTGGCCGATTTCAAACAGCTGTTTGACAAATTCATATATTTCCTGGAAATGCCAGGTTATAGACTGGACTCGGAAAAAATGAGATACACAAAAATGATCACGAAAAATTCATTTTAAATCGGATACTTTTCATATTTCCAGGGATTAAATAACTATGTATTAGCTATGTTTTGGCATAATTTATTTATTGAATTTCCTCCGCTATGCTGAATGCTCGTACATTTCTCTTAACACTGCTCATGAGATCTTGGGCGAGGCTTTGTCCATTTCCCTTACACAATTTCTTCCAGTTTTTCTTCAAAGCTTCATCGGGTTTGAATGTTGTTTCGTTTTTCTCCAACTTCTTCTTCATTATCGCCCAAAACTTTTTGATCGGACGAAGTTCTGGTGTATTTGGCGGGTTCGCCTCCTTCGGGACCACATTAACGCCCTTCGCTTCGTTTCAATCCATTACAGGCTTGGCGTAATGGCACGAAGCGAGATCCGGCCATAACAGCGTGGGACCACGGTGAGAGCAGTGGAAGGGCAGCAAGCGCTTCTGCAAGCATTCCTCTCGATAAATCTGCCCGTTTATGGTGCCGGTTCTAACGAACGGCCTCCTGTACCGTCCGCACTCGCAGATCGCCTGACACAACAGGTACTTCTTCGCGAATTTGTCCATCTTTCTCTTCCGGAACTTTTACGGGACCTTCATGCGGGACGTACCGACAAAAAACTCGAGGCCGGGGATTTGTTTGGTGCCCGCCTTGATATATGTCTCGTCGTCCATGGCGAGACAGCCTGGCTTGACCAGCCACTCACTGTACAGCTTCCGCGCACGCAATTTGGCCACCGTGTTTTGCTTGTCAGTCAGCTTTGGCGCCTTCATGACATTAAAAAACACGTAGCCAAGCCCGCTTCATGGTGGACGAACCACTTCGACGAATTGACCCTTATGGCCACGTCGTGGGGTTAGAAAGGTACGGGTTATTCTTAAAGTACTGCGTTATCTTCCGCGCCTACTCTGGGTATTCCGTTTTCGGTTTTCGGCCGCTTCCAGCGCACCGCTTGATGGTCTTTGTCTCCTGGAACATCTTCAGCACGCGGGACACGGTGGAATGGTGGATTCCAAGCCTTTTGCCGATCCATCTGTGCGACTGACCAGGATTATCGATCACCGCGCCCAAGATTTGCTGGCGTAGCTCTTCTTGTTTCGAATACATCTTGAAAACTACATGACAGATCGCGATTTTGCACACATAAACATAGCACTCTAAACTAGTCTTACTCAAAATTTCATTAATTTTTACACTCGTGATAAAAATGTATACCCAAAACAAAGTGTTGCATTTTTTCCGAGTCCAATCTTTATTAACATTGACATCCAACACCGACGAGATAGTAATAACTCCCTGTATCTGTTTCTGGTGCTATTTTGTTTACGGGAGCAAGCAGATCCCAGAAAAATACACTAGAAGTCATTGTTTACAAATGGTACTTTCGACCTTTTTGACTATTTTGTTCGACCTTTTGACTATTTTTGATTATCGTTCAAATGGTTTAGCAAGAGGCAATTCACAACATTGGGCGATCTATTTAATTTAGTCGATGTACATATATATGGTTCACGAAATTGGATTATTTTATTTTTCATTTTATATATTAGTATTTTTTTTATGCCTAGCCTATATTATTACACCTTCCTATAAAGAGGTTTGGATAAAAATGATGTAAAATCGTTTTTCCACTGAAATTTTTCAAAGTTCGTTGGGTTGAAAAATGAAAAATTTGATGGAAGAGCGCTACAAATGTTACCCCATTTGAGAAGATTTGAGGACAAAGTCAGGAATCATCAAGAAAGAAAACTGAAAGAAAGTCATCCGAATTTCAAACGGAGCTTTTCATCGGAATTCCGATCAAAAGTGTTCGCTGTTGGGGTTGATGTGGTAAACGATAAGATGCTGGGACCAAAGTTGAATTTTGTCATCACGTCATCACCATTGCTGAGGATGAGTCGTTTCGAGAGACGAACTAGCCCAGGAGGCTAAAAGTCTCTTTAATGCAGAAAAAAAAGAGTCCTATGGCTTGTTTGAATGTTGACATCGGCCGTTATCGGTTTTATGTGTGTTTGCGTGCAAATGGTTTCCTTCTCATGTAAGTGGTTCTATTGTACTTGAACGACGATGAAAGATATCCCAATTGAAAACATGTTTTCAATAATTTTTCAATCATTTAAAAAATCATAGCGCTCGGCCAAACGAATGTCTATCACTATACATTTTTTTTTTTTTTTTGTAAAATATCGTTTATTTATTTTTTAATATTACATAGCGTGTGTAAAATTCAATCTACTAGATTCAAAATGAATTCTAGCTCATCTACATCTACTTGATTATTCGTATCTGCTATAACAAAATTAATGTATTTAATGAAGGTTTTCAGAATTTGAGATTTTCTCAATGACGCAATATTTCCCAATATTGGTCGTAGAAGATCGTCAAAGGATAGCCTCTGCCATCCACCGAGAATTGTCGTCCATCTTTGCTGCATAAATAACCATACTGTAGCTACTCGTGGACACTCGCAGAATTTGTGTTTAAGAGTTTCGACAATGCCCGCGCAGTGTTGACAGTATGGATCGTTTGCTCTACCGATGACGCTAAGCAGTTTGCGGTGTTCCGTCTTTTCATTCACAAACAGATATAGATCAGTGCGCTGGCACAACGATAGCCTCCGTGAAGAAATGTTCATCCATATTTTCTTCCAGTTTACACCTGGACGATTTCGTTCCACTCTAGGCACCTCCGTTTGTTCCAAGTAGAAACGATGAATTTGATCGCTGGAGGGACGCATCGCAAGTGTCAATCCATTGAATTGATTCTTAGACCAAATTCCAGCAATTATTTACAATCACTAAGATCCCCGAAACTGACATCGCCAATTTTTGTTTTTATTGCAGGAAATAACTCCCAGTTAGTGTTTTCGAACGAACGAAATCGAAAATAAAAACTAACGCGCAAAAAAAGGTGTCATCGAAGTCCAACCTGAGCCTGAAGGAGAAAATAAAATCGGCAATCGGCTTGAATTTTTAATTAAGTGGAAACAGCCGGGAAGTGGACCAACCTAATTCCTGTGTTTCGCAGTCAGTGTGTGAAAATTTGTGGAACGGACTAAAAATAGTCCCATTCGCATGCCACAACTATATTCACAAGTCGCCAGCGTCAACTCCACTTTCGAGAGTGCTCCAACCTCGTGAGGGCGGCCAATCGTGCACAACGTCGTGAAAGGTGTGAATCTTCGCAAGACACACGGCGAGAGTGGACGCAGTAGGTGCTGTGTTTTTTTGTGTTTGTTTTTGAAGTTCAGAGAATTAATTAATCAGTGCATTCTGTTGTTGTGTTTAAAGTGAGCAAATTGTTTGAATTGTTTGGTTGGAGGAAGAATACGATCTCTGACAAGGCGGAAGGTGTGTTGTGAAAATTTGAATTTCAAAGTACGAGATTGTGCAGTACGAGTGCTTGTACTGCAAGTGGTTGACAAAAGTTGCCCCCAGTTTCAAATTGCAAGGTAAGGTTTGTTTTTTATTATTATTATTTCTATAGCTCAATCACATGTCCAGTCGGATCAGGGAGATAATAAAATCTTGAACCGGTTTCGCTGCCCCACGATTATGCATACAATCGATTTCCAAACTAAATCGAAACAAAAAACTCAAAACAGAAACTTCGACTGGAGCTCTTTTGCAGGTTGGGATATTTGGTCAAATATGGCCTTATTCAACGACGACGACGAACCGACGTCGTGAAGGAAACGAAGCTGTGCTGCCCGATTGTTTTGATTATTACACAGTGAGCTGGACGCGAGAACGTATTTATTACCCGGTAAACGGTGATCAAATTTTATTAGACTGTTCAGAAATTAGCATAGAATGGTGACTTCTCCGAATTGAGAATGGAGTTCTTCTGGGTCAGAAGAGGTATGCAGTTAAATAATCTATTTGACATAAACGTTAATGGTTTTTGGGTATTGCTATAGTTTTGACCTGAATGTTCGGTATTTAAATTACTCATTCCTCAATTGTGATTCAAGCTCTGGCATTTTTTTTGCTGTTTTTATCGTGCATCATACTTTGAACATTCGAAATAAATATAATGCAAACATATTGAAATAAATCATATGGAATCCGGAATTTCTCGCTTAATTATAACTAGAACGTGGCAGGATTCCAAATGTCTATCATATGATGAGTACTCTGAGCCTAAAATCAATATCATCAGAATTTTTCCTCAAGTGCATTCTTTAACATTTTTGCTCTCAATTTTATCTAATCTACTCTATTACAAACGCCGCCAGTACGAGAAAGGACCCTAGAAATAGTTGGGTTAGATGACGTTCAATTTTTTGTTTGTCAATATTGATGCTTGCAACTTAGCAAAGACACAATTCAAAAGGAGGCAGGCCTACTGCGTTGAATTAACCGCAAAGATGATTCTGTAAAATGAGTTGGATTCAAATTAAAAGATTTTCGACACAAGGCAATTTATAAATCTACAGGGGAGGAAGGAAGCGTGTAAATACCGTACCATACACTCCGAGTTATGTCAAGTCAATTTGAAGTATTTGCAAATTTAAATAATGGTATGATCTCACCCAATTATCATCCAAAGCTAGCAGTGATCCAGTGACGGCATTCGCTCTTCTGTAGGTTTTGGGAGTCATTTTTGTTACTTGACGTTTGACGTTTCGCATCAAATGTTACTGCGATCTGGTTCAGTACTTCAAAGATCCTATCTACATGACGCAGTTGCAGAGATAGGTGCTAGCGATTCCACCGTTTTCCAAAGAAGCCCACAGTTTGGAAACGAAAAACATCTCCGCTCTCAAACATTTAAATTTCACTTTCGCGTCTAAACGTATTGACTTATGATTTAATTCCTGGCCAACCTTAACTTTGGAAAACCTTAACTTCCCTCTTGAACTGATGTTGATTCTCATCCCATTTTCCGACAAATCCCCAAAATCACTCGATTGGTCGAAGTTCTGGATAATTGTGAGCATGAGAATGAGCATGATTGACCGCCCGAGGTTGCTACTCCGTTATTGGTAGATCAATTGTTATTACACAGAGAACCAAAAGATGATGCTTGGGACTAACGCCGGCCTCGTCCGAATGCAGGTCAAGTAGGGAATGGGTGGGAATTATGTTGACTCGCTTTATTGGAAGCCGGGAACACCTCTGCACTTCCGCGAGAAATCACTGGAATTCTGGATAACATGGTTGAGTTTGCAGCGGGATCCGTTTTGATAAACGGTATGCTGAATTTAACTGACGTCGGCAGCGAATAAGGTATTTAACTATTATCCCGATTT
Source organism: Aedes japonicus (assembly GCA_034211315.2). NCBI lineage: Eukaryota > Metazoa > Arthropoda > Insecta > Diptera > Culicidae > Aedes > Aedes japonicus. The sequence goes on along the minus strand of JASCZW010000762.1, from coordinate 208,391 downwards.
ATTCTCTGTACAGAGATGTAAATTACAGTTATTCAAATTTTGGCACTGATTTAAAGCAACACTAAGGATGCTGTTGGGGCCACTCACAAGTCTGGGTAGTTTATTTCAGCAGAATACAAAAGTATATAAGAACATCGAGTTTGAGGACCGATTGAAACCAACAGTAAAGATGCCGTTTGTAATTTATTACAATGCAATACAAAAATACGTTGAAATATCCAATTTGACGATCGATTTAAGCCAACAGCAATGATGCTGTTGGGTCCACTCACAAGTGTAGGTGATTAATAGAAAAATATGCGATGCTGCTCAGCAGTAATAGTAAAAAATGAAGCTATATACTTCTTTAAAGCTAAACCATTAGTCCATGAATGTATTCTGAAATATTAAGACCATGATATGATCCAAATAACACGATGCTGCAAAGAAACACCCAACGATGCACTTACAATAATGAAAACAGCGAGCTTCTTCCGGGGTGCTAGATTGAAACTCTGAAATGGCAAAAATTCAAACGTTATACAATACTAAAAAAAGTCGATCACCCGGTAGCCAAGCAAAACAGCAAAGAAAAACCAAACAAACAACAATGCGAAACAAATTTCATATGAGTATGACCACTGTTCACCAAAAAACGGAAACCTAACAAATCTAAAATAAAAATAAAATTAATAAAAAGACAGGAAATTTGAATTCTCCGACAACTCCTGTTCCCCGCTGGACCCATAAATGAATCCTTTTGTCCGTGAAATAGAAAATGTAGGACTATAAACAATGTTAGTTTTTGAATCAATTCCCTGGATGAAGAAAAAAAATCCTTTTTGCAGAATCCGTCATATATGATCTTTTCTAAAATAACGTAAACAACCATCCCATCTTCTCAAATACACAACGTGAGTTAGATAGACTAAAACTTACAACGATGCACAAATGCGAAGCTGAAAAAAGCATAAAAAATACCGTGAAGGGATGCTACAATATAAAGTGAACAATAATTACATCTGCAATGTCTGGATGTTGAAGATTCTGGTCCTGTCGCAACTGCAGACGAACCTGCATCATCACAGCCACGAGAGAGAAAAAAAAAACAATTTAAAACCATTAAACAACGCCTAGGAGCTCCATGGATGATCTGAAACCATAAACCGTTTAAAGAACACCACCATCCCTCGTGACTACATCGCGTTGGTGGGGCTGCCACCTTAGGTATATCTGACGCAATCGTTCATAGAACAGACCTGGTTTCAGCGATGTCGATAATCTCGAAATACTCTTGCGAATTAGGACTGTCAAAAATTCTGAAAAATCCTTAAAGTCCAAATAGACAGCTAGCAACGAGAAGCACCATTATCTTCAGCTATTTGCTACTGAACATCGGCTAAACACAAATCTAAGTTGAACCAAAGGAAGGAGTTCTGAACTGATGTTGATTCTCTTCCCATTCTCCGACAATTCCCCAGAATCGCCCGATTCGTTGAAGTTCTGGATAATTGTGAGTATAAATCCTCACATGGCACCACAACGATCAGATTATCATCATACAATTTCTTAATTGCTGTTGAGTATTGGCAAGATGCCAAATCTGGCCAAAACAGGATTGCTTAAGAATGATGTCTCAGAAGAGGTACCAGACGCTTTTTAAGACACTCTAGAATGTAAATTTCACTGTTTGTATTCGCAGTTGCATTGAAAATATAATTTAGTTTATACTACGAAATCGATCGTTTAATTCACCAATGTTTTCTTTTCTTTTTACAACGAAATTGATGTGTACCATTTGTGAAGTTGGCTTCAGATGCGAAGTGACATGCGCTGTCAAAAAAACGATGCATTGTTTTTTTCAAAAAGAACATTCATGCATTGTACGGAAACAATACTAAGAACTACGGCAATTTTGTTGGAAAAAAAAGATACGTCTCGCTGATGTTTAGCGTTGCATGCATGTTTGACATTGTTTGTTCTGCTTTATCGAATAAAATGAACCTCGACACAAAAAGCGTAATCGAGGGATTTCATCGTTACATTTTTTTAATGGGTCTGATTTGGGAATTGATTCTGTCCAATTGTGAAGAGCTGCTACTGAATCCGTTATTTATTTCGTTAGGCTACGGTGACCCGTGTGTAGTGAAGAGAGATACATGAAGATGGAGTCAAAATTTTCGGCCCGAAAATTTAATATTTCAAATGATTTTTGCCTCCACAACAGCAACACGGACATGTTCGGATACGAAAGAAGAGGAGCAGCGATTGGCTGATTCGCGCGACATTCATTTCGTGCTGTGTAGGAATAAGGTGTAATGTTAGCTATTTGCTGATGACAAGTTGTACAATTGTTGCTTATAATGTTTGAGATATGTGTTCATTGTACGAACAGTGTCTTCACAAAACGAGCGTAAGCGAATATAGATTTTTTTGTTTGGTATTTGATGAATGGTTGAACGATTTTTACGCATGTACAGATGGCTTTTCACACTAGATACTTTTTCGCAAATTGTTCCATTTTCTTTGTTAAATGTTTGATAATATTTGTTTAAATGTTTGCAGTTGGTTCCGCAGACAAATATTGTAGTTCCTGCGAAGATTGGAACATTTTATATGGGGGTATGTGTCCCTTGACTCAGCCTATTATGCAACCATCGATTACATTTTTAATTATAACTCATAAAGTGTTTAAGCTGTGAGCGAGATTCAACTAGCAACAATAAGTTTGTTAAGACATTTTGTAGTATGTATCATGAAAAGTTACACAGCTCTTTTTATAAAGTCACAAACTTTCCAGGGATATGCATTTAATGTCGGTCTATAGGCACCAAATTGGGTCTATTCATGGATGCAACTTCGTCCCATTCGATGGATTTATTACTAAATTCAGACTTTGTACGTGTTTTTTTACTAATTTTATGAGTTGAGGCATTGCCAGCGGTATTCACTTTACTTAACACAAAATTTTACAAAACAAACTAAAATAAAACTGCTTTAGAACACTTTAGAGATGTTCATATATTCTTTACTAGCCATTCAATAATGAAAACATTATAATTCACTATCCAATGATTGTGTTTCTTCGGTTTGTGTTTAGGTGAGCCACTTGAATACAAACAACCGCAAATTCATGCATTTCCACATGACATTTTACCAATATTTACCTTTTTACTACGTTATTGATACAACAGGCCATAATTGGGAACATACAAAAAAATATGTCCCCAACATTGGGTTTACGATTTTCTTGTAAAATCATTGTTATTTTAGTTATGTGAACAATTATTTTGTAACGTAAAACTATTTTCTTCACGCCAAGACTGCATTACTCGCTTTATAGATTCAATTAAGCCAGATTTAGATCACTTGAAGATCGTGTAGGTCATCTGTTCAGCTTAACCAGTGAAATCATGATGCCCTAAATGTTCAAGAAATCGATAATTACGCGGAAGTGAATAACTATAAGTTGATCAATATTGTCTCAATTTCTTCGGATTGCATCGGTCATCCTAACAGCAACATGATTTTGTCGATTATCACTAAATTAATGACACACTTGGGATATAGGCCGAATGAAGGAGCTAGGCTAACATTACATCCCCTTACTTTATTTGCTATATTTTTAATCTTTGATATAGCAACAGTCTCAGATACTCCACTTGACATTACCACGAAATTCGTAATCAGTGGACTTGGTGACTTGGTTAAAATGCGGCTGAATGTTTGTGTGGGAGGATTATAAGGATTCTATTTTTTAAATTAATAATTCCTGGGGAACCTGCAGCCTCCTGGAAATAAGAAAAAAGCATTTTGCACTTCCGGAAACGACTATTAGATAGGGAGATAAGAGGTGAAACTCCCACGTACAATAGAGTTCCAACAATGTCACTTTGAGGAAAACCAGCTCTACAGTTCTATCTTAAAGCTCTATCAGTTAAGTAATTTGAAGCTAATCTTATAACATAATCTTAAAACTTCAGCGGAACAGCTTTCAGTTTTGTTTGAACGGCTAGTTTTTTTTTTCAGTGGCGCGTTGGAATTGAATTAGTGAAGCTTTTTATTCAAAATTATTTTTCCAAAGAACTTCACTCATTCAAGAAGTTTTCTCTGTCTTCGACAGAAGTACACATTTGTTGTTGTAGTTGTTTCGTATTAACGTGACTTTCAGACTGACTTTGGTTTATCACGTCAGGGAAACGAGCTGGACCCAAGTAACAATTTTAGTTTTATTTCAGTCGTATAGCACTCCTCCTAGTTTTGTTCATAAAACTACATTCAAAACTGTTTTGTCTACCAACACCTCTTCTATGCTTATTTAAAGTCGATTTTTTTACAAAGTGACCCACTCTATAGACGGTTGTAAAAATAAGTTGATAAAACCTTTATAAGACGATAAACTTTTTATAAGTGTTCTAGTGAAAGAAGTTATGACCACTTGAGAACCTTCATAAAACCTATTGGTTGCCAAGAAACCCAGCCAACGGCCAAAGGACCACAGCTGTCTAACTTCACTATGATATCGTGGTTGAATTTTGAAATTCTGCTTTGTTGGATTTTGTGCTCTTTGATTTATTTAGTGGTAAATAGCGGTGAATATTTATTTAGCGGTAGTGTTCCGGGATTTTTTTTATGGCAAAATAACCAAAAAAAATGAGCTATTTACAGCGCATCATGCTCCAAATCATATGCGCATTTGATTTTAGTTATGCGTTTTGGAAATAATCCGAGTTCACAACAACAAAAACAAAATTTAAACAAATATATTCGTTAAATGAATCATGAATTTCCTATAAATTTAGGAAATTCTGTAGGCTGATCAAAAAGAATCCTGAAATTGGTCACTGATCTACAGTTCATTTGTAGTACGTTCAAAATGTGATGGATTCATTTTTGCACATCTCAATAATTTCTTATATTCAATATGGCGATTGGAAAAAAATCAAAGTTTTGCCGACAAGTCAATTTATTTTCAAAATGACTACTATAAAATTTAACTTAGGACGCGGCTGGATAGCTCAGTGGTTACCTGTTCTGCTTACTGAGCAGATGGTCGGAAGTTCAATCTCAGGCCCGTCTCCTTCTTTGCCATTTGCCACTTGCCTCCTTTTATCTCCACTAGATTGAAATAAAAGCAGTCTACTGCGATTTCATTCATTGATCCCAGAGTGCATCCATGATCTTAAAATAACCTCTTAAAATAACACAACCCTATCCTTCCGTTGGCAATTTGTGGAGACGCAGAGGTAATCACGGTCTGTAACAACGATTGTCAAACTAATCATCCTTCCCCCTCCCCAAAGACCATGAGGACATAAAACCAATTTGCCATTTAATGTATTTACTGGAGGTTTCTTCATCTGATCATAATAAGATAACATGAATGAGTCCTAAAACGGCATTTCAAAACAGCATTTAACGAGTTCATCAATTCGAAATAAAACCTTTGATAGGAGTAAAAGGAATTGTAGAAAACAAGGTTTTGAAATCGCTGTAAGCAAGCTGTGTAGGTTCGCATACACCTGACCAAAATATGAAACCTGTTGGCACTTCTTCGTGCCCAAATAAAACCAAATTGATTTCTAGGCTTTCATTAAACTTCAATAAAACTCAATAAAGCTGGATGATTTTGGCATTGATACTTGGAGAACCTACATATTCACCTAACCCATCGACACATGAGTCTGGACCAATGGCTTTACTTGTCTTGCAAAGGAAGACGCGAACAATGGTCTCAGAAAATCCCAACGGTGTCGACTGAAATAGGCTGAGATTAGAGACAACCATGCTTACTACTACACTACCAGCGCCGTCCATCGTCCAAATCAGTTCCCCAAAAATCATTAAAACGCTCTTCCTGAGAGATAATATTCCGATTCAGATATAAGATTCTCCCTAGCAATCTGATTGAAGTCATGAAACCCAAGCTTAAATTTGGTGAGTTCTCAAACTGCAAGCTATGTTCTTCAGCCTTTTTGACTTTTGAAAACAACATATTTTCACCATTCTTAAGCGCTGATATAATATGTGCATTAAAAAAAGCGAATAAATTTTTAGATTTTTTATGCAATTACCCTGCGATTACCTGGTGGTCGGTTCAATATATACTAGCTACCTACACACTCAGATTTTTTTACAGAAATCTGTAAAGTTTTACCGAATTCTCAACAGCTGAACGTTCGGAAATTCAATTTTACGGATTTCGGTAAAATTTTACCGACATCCGGTAATTTTTTCACAGATATCTGTAAAATTTCACCAAGCGTTCAACTGTTGAGAATTCGGTTAAACTTTACAGATTTCTGTAAAAAAATCTAAGTATGTATGTACTGTGAAAATTTTACAGTTCCATCAGATTACAGTAGCTATGGCAAGAACAGTAAAAAAACTTTGATCTTTGCCATGTTCGTACGGATTGCGTAGGCCCCTTTCGTGTTAGCAGGATACGATCGCGGAAACATCTACAAGATTTTGGAGGAGCGAGAGTCCATCAAGCGGAAGCCTGGCCCCCGCCGCCCAAATGTTTTAAACGACAGAAGCTCAAACGAAAGACGGCAGGCAAGGAGGCCACTTCTTTTCGTGCGTTGGGCCCAGAGGTCGGTGCGATTGGCCAAACATCAAGAAGTATTTGGCCAAAAGGTATATCCATATGCGGAATCGTCAGTCCAAGCCAGCCGTGTCGGAGAACCATGCGGAAATCCAGTCAAAGAGATCTTCACGGCGAAGCGGAACGTGATGGACGCCTAAGTATCTGGTGGTGCCCAAGCATGCCAATGTATCCCAGCTCCGTCCAATCGAGAAGTTCTGGGCCAATTTGAAGAAGACAGTATGTTAAAAAAAATTGTGGCCAAAGCGACCTATGATGTAATCAAAAAGGCAACCAAGCAACTGAAGAATATTCCTTCAAGCTTTTTTTTTCCTTTATTATCGAGATTTTCAGCCCTGGGTTCGTTCATCTCCCGTCGTAGTCACTCAAATACATTTTGGGTATTTTCGTAACTTGTTCGGGGGTGAGATTCGAACTCGTGACTTTGGCGTGAGAGGTATTGATGTTAACCACTACGCCGGGATCGCCCCCGACCCTACAAGCATCTTTTTTTTAACCTATAGCCAAAGTTCCAGCTAACTGCCGCAAGGCAGCGTGGTAAGGAGTAGAAGTATTTCTTTGAAGTTTTTAATTTCTTGGTTTGTTAAAAAAAAAATTTCCGTTCTTTTTTACCACCATTCAGTAAATAGTCGCTTGTTTTAATGCGCACATTAGTCCTTCGATTATTTTTCTTGATCTTTGAATGTTTTGTTTAAGGAGTGTATCGAAAAGTAGTTATAAACATTCGATGCGCTATTACGCATAAACTACTGTATATATTTTTAGCGTGTAAGCGCCATTTGCTTTGTTTACCTGTCAAAAATGATTATTCGGTTCATTCATTTCCGTTGATAAAGTTGTATTCAAAATGTCGCGAATTGAATTTGAGACTAAAAAGAAAATTCTGCACACTTGGTGCACCGAAAAGTGTGTTACTTACAACCAGATTGCGAAAAGAGTAAATGTTCACCCGGCAAGTGTAAAACGCATCATCGAAAAGTTTGGTAAGGAGTGCTCTCTCAAGGATTTACCAAGAAGTGGCCGGAAACCCGGCTCCAGCAACCCCGATTTGGACCAAAAAGTTGTGGATTATATTCAACGGAACAAATCTGCCTCTACTCGCGATCTAGCCAAGAAGTTCAGGACCAGCATCGGAATGATTCAACGAATCAAGCGCAGGAATGACTTGAAGACGTACAAAAAGCAGAAAGTGCCCAAACAAACTCCGGAACAAAAGTCTCGTGCCAAAACCAGGGCTCGAAAGCTGTACAGCTGCATTTTGGACAATGTCGACCAGTGCATTTTGATGGATGACGAAACATACGTTAAAGAAGATTCAAGAACGCTACCGGGGCCGCAGTTTTATACTAAATCTGTTGGGGAACGTGTGCCAACCGCAGATACGACTGTTGCGATGGAGAAATTCGGTCAGAAGGTGCTCATTTGGCAAGCTATTTGCACATGTGGCTTGCGTTCTTCAATTTTCTATACAAAAGGAACTATAAATGCTGAGATTTATCAAAAGGAATGTTTGAAGAACAGGTTGCTACCATTGTATAGAAAGCACCAGTCCCCTCCTCTCTTCTGGCCAGATTTGGCATCGGCACATTACGCCAAATCCACTCTACAGTGGCTGACGGAGAATAACATCAAGTTCGTAGAAAAAGACATCAACCCACCAAACTGTCCCCAGTTGCGACCGATCGAACGCTATTGGGCAATAGTCAAGCGTATATTTAAGAAGGATGGTACAGTGTCCCAAAACATGACCGATTTTAAGAAAAATTGGGCAGCGGCATCCAGGAAGTGCACAAAGGTCACTGTGCAGAATTTGATGGCAGGTGTCAAATCAAAGGTACGGGCATTCTACAGAAATGAACATGATGATTAGTTTTTCCGTTTGGATCTTTTGTAAACATGTTAAGCTATAATAAACTGAAATAGTATGTTAATTTTAACCATGTTTTCATGCCTATTTTATTATTTGGAAGTTTATAACTACTTTTCGATACACTCCTTATTCGAAATTTTCAGACTGTAACTGCTTCGGGTCTCATTTCCATAAGGGAAAGTATGTTCTTTATGGTAGAACACCTTTTTCTATCCCGACAAATACCTCTCACGTGTTATTTAATATTGTAGGGATTTTCTAGCTGAGAATGATGGAAAGTATGCTTTACATTCAATGTGATATATAATTATGAATCGCATGTGGAATTTTCAAAAGTGGGTTGCAACCTTAAGATGTTTGAGAACTCTCGCTTCGAGATTTCATGTTGTAGCTCCTGAACTGAAGTATAGCATCAAACGATTTGAAAATGGGAAAAAAAAACTCTTTTCACTCGATGGGACTTCAATTAGAAATTAGTGAGAAAGAGTACTCTAAAACACTAAAAATTTCAGCCAAACCAAATTACAATGACAATTTTATGCACCCAAACCTACTGACCTTGGAGCGGAGGTTTCATTTTTACCCTGCTACCCCAGTCGAAAACAAAACTCATCAATACAATTCGCCCATAAAATCCGGCCAACTATGATGTCATCTTCGTCGGTGTCACACTTTCGTGCTGGTCAGCGGTCAGTGCGGCCGAAGTGTCGGCTGCTCGCTGGTGGTCGTTTCAATGTTAAATTTTACGGTACTCTCCCGAGCGACCGATACGCGAGAGCTCACTGTAGTGCCCGTTCAATTGTACCCACCTTGAACTCATGAAAATAAAGACTCCTCAAGGCGTGCATTGTGCTCAATAAGATTTCTGTCTGTAACGGAGCCGGTCGTCGGCGGTAGAGTTCAACTTTTTGAATCTGTAAATCGTTACAGCAAGCGTGGTTTCTTCGTTTGGTCAACAGATGTGTCGTCGTCGGTGTCGGATGCGAAAGGCTTTGATCCATACGCATGCATACAGTCGCGCATGCTTTTGGTGCAATAAAATCTTCTGACACTGGTAGTAAACAATGCGTCAGGTCCTAATTTTAGTGACACAGATTTAGTTTGATATTCAGAAACCCGCTCAGTAGTAGGTCTGCGAAATGGGTTGGAATGAGAACATTAGTTCGGCTGTATGATGTTTGTTCGTGAATGTTGCAAGGTTTTGTAATGAAAACAAACAAATCTACTCCAGTCATTGGGGGGGCAGATGTGTAGTTGGGGAGGAGCTTTTCACAAATTGTTTTTCGTTAACCAGATTATTGTTTTGCACTTTGACTAAAAAGAGTCTAATTGTAGTGGAACAGCAGCAATACTAGAGGAAAAACAACCAAGGGAGTTGATTTGTGATGCGATTGTACTGCCTTTTCTTATAGGGGGTATGGGGGTAGTGTGGGCATTCTATGATGAGTTATGTTATTTTGTGAATAGCTAATTCAACAAAATGTGTTGAACCCAAATGAAGAAATCCTTTTCAAAGTAATATATATATATATATATATATATATATATATATATATATATATATATATATATATATGTTAAATTTTTCAAACTAAACCCAAACACGTAAAATTATTTTTTTGAATATAAGGTAAACTTTGAATTCGTCGGGCGGAAGGACGGTTGCCCCCGTTTTCTGTTTCTTACGATATGAAAACGTCAGTTGATTATCTTGTTCATTAAATAAATAATTTAATTGCCGTTTATTTTTTTTATCTTATTTTACCACCAACGCTACACAGTTTTAATATTTTTGTCATAAAAAAAAGTATGACGCAAATTTTAATGTCACCAAGAGAAATACTCGCTAAACATTTTCAAGGATGCTTTTAATTACTGGCTGTATAAGGATTAGAATGAAATAGAAACGAATAGGGCAAAATTTGAAATCAGTTGTAATGTAGAGAATAGCATTTGGAAATTTCTCAGCTAAAAGAGAAAAGGCCAAGGGTAAGTCGCATAGTACAGTGTGCCATCCACGATGTCTTACACACTAGACGAATATGTTTCATAACAGCAGCACTTCGATTTTGAATCTATACCACATGTGTGGCACAGTGAGGCACACTTTTGACAGTTGAGCGCATAGAAATAAGAAACCAGCAACCTCACCAATTTGCATTGCCTGGTTGCCAGGCTCACTATAAAATAAAAATTTGGGCTGTCAACACATCGGCATGTTCGGCACATTATGGGAACACCCAGAACAAGGCAACGCTTGTAGACACACTCGAAAAAATAGCACTGGAGAAAAGTGTGCTGAGCGATCCACCCCTTGGAAAAGGCCAATGATGGCCACAAATATTGACACCTACACAGATAAAAATCGAAATTCTCGTTAATACTAATGCGAGTAAAATTATATCTCATTCCACACAACCCAAAAGGTTGCTGTAAATATTGCTTGGAACGACAGGATTTTGCATACAATATTTTAGACAACGTGAAAAACATCTCAGGACCTTATGCGATATGTTATAACTCAAACTTGTATTTTTTGCAACGTTCCATTTGGGTGCATTAAATTGAATTACAATTTACATTACTTCATCGAGCAGTGTGCTGTATTTTTCGACATAGACCACGTCTTACACCCCGTTCAGACTACAGCCGATATTACGTGATATAGGCTATCTTGATATCAGCATTTGTACATCTAGTTTTCACTGGAAATAATGTGCATGGCATTTGATAACAAGATACTCTATATCACGTAATATAGGTTGTAATGTGAACGGGGTTTTACGGCAAGGGTAGGGAGTCAAATGAAAAAGTGAAAATAGCGTGCGTCATGAAATATCGTTACAAATTGAACGCTTGTAACTTAATTAATGTTCGATAGATTTTCAAGATGTTCAAATCAATCGGTTGGAAGTTTTCCCGCGTTTCATGTTAAGTTTTTCGAAGTGATGACGTAGGACTGGGCTTCTAAATGTTGGCCACTTGGTTTGTACAGCGCACTATTCTTTGTATTATTATGCTTCTTAAGATAAGGATTGAAAATATGAATTTTTCAATATTATGTGGCCCGAAATCAATTATTTCCCCTATTGGAATCGATGCGTAAAAATATTGCCGAACGATTGGTGCAAATTTTTTGAAAATCTTTGGAGAATGGACTGAGACATCAACGTTCAAAACCTGCCCACTTTTCGTGACGGTCGTATTTCGATTTTTTTAAATTGAACCCTAGTATAGAAAACAAAGACGTAGTCGTACGTCGAAATTATCCTTTAACAATTTTAAACTATTTAAAATAATGCAATTAAAAGGTTATGTATTAACATTTTGTTTTGCAAACTAAATTTATCAAATGTACAGTACTTTGCTATCACAGATTTCAAATGTCAGCAAGGGAGGTCTCATATGTAGCAGTGAACGATAAATAAGAGGTACACCTTCGCAAATTCTCTCATTCGTTCGGTAGTATTGAAGCTGTGCGGAGTCAATATAAGATTGGCAGCTAACTGTGGCAAGTACCCTGGAGGGTTCACTGACAAGCAACCATTGGTCAGGTAGCTGATGAATCTATTGCCTTTTGCTAGGCAGTTACGGGTTTTGCAGTCATGGGTAATCGGTTGACCAAGCCAGTGGTGTATTTGTAGCCAGTCAGTAGACGGAATCATGTGGAGCAAAATAAGATGCTTGTGTGTGATCCTGGCCAATTTTTGGTAAGACGTAAAGGACGCAATAATCTACTTCTGCAGATTATAGCACGGGGTTTAAAATCAAATGTGGACCATTTACAATTCTTCCTTTTCAGGACGACCATTTCACTTTTCATAGATAAACAGTTTGTTTAAATTTATCATAAATTTTCCAAATTCCGTTCCAAATTCCATAACGTATAAAACTTAAATGTTTAAATATATGCCTAATTTTGTGAACATTGTTCATGCCTTAGCAGTTCAGTATTTAATCAGGTTTTTATACCTGCGTGTCAGTAAAACAATAATAATCTTAAAACTAAAAACAAACTAACATTAATTTTAACTAAGAATAAAGGGAATTTATCATTGCAAAAGAAGATTGCAACGATTTTTGTCTGAAATTATTCATTATTTTGCTGGAAATTGCCTCGAAGTCTCAACATTCAAAATTCTGTGTACTTCATTTATCCTGTACCAAAATGTGTACTGCTTCAAAATAACCTTCAACATTTTTTTTTCTGAATCCTGACTAAAATAGCTTTAGTTTTCGTTTTGTCGTCACATATCTTAAGCGTTGTGTAAAGATCGATCAATCAGGAAATCCTCCGAAACGACCATGTACCGATGCAGAACGAACTCTTTGTTATTTCACCAAACAATTTCCAGGATACGAATCATAGAATTTCTAAACACACATACTTAATAACTTGCATGGGTTTGATTTTTTTTTTTTTTCGGAAAAAGGGGTATGGAAGACAATTTAATTTTCCAGCAAGACAACGACCTAGAACATGCGGCTAAGTAAACGCAAGCATTCATTCTTGTCGGATTAAACCCTTGGCATGGCCTCCCCAGAACCCTGACTTAAACTCAATGAAAAATGTCTGGTAAATTCTAGACAATACATTCGAAAAAAAAACCCACGTAACCAACATGCAAACATATTTTGCGGCACTGAAGGCCTAGAATGAGTTGGATCCACAGCATCACAGAAACCTGGTCGAAAGCATCCCGACACGATTGCAGCCCATCAATGAAGCGAAGGGACATACAGGGTGCGGCAGAAAAAAAAATGCGAAAATATGTTCTATTTCTTTCAAATCCCATTTTCAACTGCAGTTATCTTTATTAAGTCCTTTTGAACAAACTTATTCAATGTGTCCTCCATTTTTATTAATAACATCCTCGAGCCGACGCCGGAAGCCAGAGCATGCCTTTCGGACGTTGTCCTCCGACATTGACTGCCATGTGCGTGTTATGGTTGACTTCAGGGTTTTCACACTAGGGTGTGATGTTTTGCCGGCTCGTGCTTCAACATATGCCCAAATCGAATAATCCAACGGATTAAGATCTGGACTACTAGGGGGCCACAAATCCTTCGGCCAAAAGCTCATGTTATCGTCCAACCATTGTTGGGTTCGATTGGACGTGTGACATGGCGCTCCATCCTGCTGTAGGACAACGTTCTGGTCCTTGGAGAAGTTGGCATTCACCCAGGGAAGCAATTGGTCCTTTTGAAATACCGATATACTCTTCGGTATTGATGTTAACTCTAGCATCAATGAAAACAGGCGGCATTTTCAAACCGTTGGACGCAACCGAACCAAACATGATGACACCAGCCGGATGTTTGGTTTGAAATTTGAATTTCCCTTTTTCCGGAACGTTTTCCATTTTCTGCGGTGAAATGAACCGGTCCGTGCGGCTGTTGGCCACAGCATCGATGCTGAAAAGCTTTTTTTCGGAGAACAGGATTATCATTTTTTCCTTCTTCAACAAGGAAAGCAATCTGTTGGAACGAGTCACTCGTAGTTCCTTGACCCGGTCTGTAATCAAGTGGCGTTTCACTCTGGCTCTGGAAGATGGATGCAGGTCTTCTTTGATGATTCTCCGCATGGATTTCTCCGAAATATTGGCTTCCTTTGCAAGTTTTCAGCACAGACCGATTTGATCACGTTCGGCTTGCGTGCAAAGCGCGGACGTCCACTTCCCGGCTTCCGCTGCTCAAGACCATCCTGCAGGGACTTTTTAATGCGGTAAACAGTTGCCAAATGGCACCCTACCACCTTGGCAATCTCTTTCGGCTTCTTCTGGGCGGGCAACAAACTGGCGATCACTTCTTTCGTGAACATTTTGACGAATGTGCAATAAAACAAATAGAATGTTTGGATGCAGCAATTGAAAGTAAACATAAACAAATACACTTTCGACAGAAATTAGTCAATAGCTACACAAATTAACCCAATACTCAAGTTTGAACATTTTCGCATTATTTTCTGCCGCACCCTGTAATATTGACTATTGAAGAGTTGACTCGAACTGTGTTTTATTTTATTTTGTTGTTCAAACATGAAGCAGATTCTTTTTGAACCTACTGAATTGATTTTGTTATTTATTTTATGTTAAGATCGTTATTTTTTAACTGAAATTATTCGTATAATGTTTATTTTTCGGAAACATGGAATACTCTACTATGCTTTTTTCATCATCGATAATACATTGATCAAAGGTGGATATTTGCCGGCTACTGTAGATTTATGTTTGAAGAATTTTAGACCAAGTGGGATCTTCAGACAGCTTACACACATCGGATTGAACAAGAAATTTTGTTTTCGTTCAACCAAATTAACCAGAGGCATGGAACTTATCCAACGGTTAGTACCAAAATGATGGTAAAGCGCGCAAGGGAGCCATTTCACCGGAATCCGACACAATCAGGGCAAGTGGTGGCCGTGGAACTGAATATTACCCATACGTTGATTCAGAATAGCATCACCTATGATTTGCAAGTTGCAAGGAGTTGTTGCAGTGACGCGATGATTGTGATGATCTCATTGCCGGTTGAAAACTGTTTCTGTTGCAAGATACTCACAACCAACAAAATGATAGAGTATATGCTATTAAGCTTGCAGGTGTTCCCAAAGATAGGTTGGCTGTGCACGCACGGACTTCAAAGTGTGGCGAGAGTAATGTCATAGGGTGAAACTGTCAAGCTTGCCCTACTTTTCATCGAGTCAGAAGTAAAAATTATCAACAATTACAAAATCGAACATGTTTTGATGAATCACTTATTACTCCATGCTTCGAAATTGATTACAGACGGGAATTACTGCCTTCAACCAGATTCTGCCTCTCGCTCAATCGAAAGCAGCACAAGAAACTGTGCGTACGGTTTGCAAAGTGCTGAAGAAACGTAAAATGCCAAGCAACCATTGCCACCCTGTGTGTTGTTATATCTGTGTTAATTACGTTTTATTAACAGACTTCAACAACGGAGATGCCCACATGCTACCTTTGAACGTATATAAGATTGAAAAGAAGCATTTTCCATTACTCAGTAAAAAGCTATTGAACAGGTATGTGAGAAGTAAAACGTATTAACTGTTCCCATCTATGCATCATGAATAAATGAACATTTGCTTTGAGATGTTGTAAGGCTTTAGAGGCAATAAAGTGATTGAAAAAACCGCGGAATGTATCGTTATTGATCGAAAGTAATATGTTGTGTAAAAGCATCAACGATTGGAAGTTTTTTAAACTAGTTCCCCAAAACTCATCCAAAGGATAGTGTAATGCAGTAACTTTAAAGTTTGCAACAGCTACAGAACCTTCAACACTAATAAAAACATCTCAAACATCTCCTCGTTAACAACGATATTGTTTGCTATCATTCATACTGCAAACCTGATTTAGGCTTACATTTACATGAAATATACCATGAATTTAAGGTAAATCTACCATTCTATATATATGCAGTTAATAAAGCAGGAAATAACATGATTCCATCAAACTGTTTAAACATTAATACAGTAGCGCTCAAAAGTCATTTGACAAACAGTATTTACGTTATCATTATACTCAATTTAAACTTTTTCCGGAAAATCTCAAAGTAGTGCAAGTATAAATAAAAAAAACAAAGACGGTGGATCGTATTTAAACAATATTCAATGTTTATTTGTTTTTGAAACAAAAATTAACATATTTCATCGAGTTCAAAAGTGATTTGACAAATGAGAAAAACAAATAAAAGTCAACATATTGCACAAAATGATATCATTTTCAGTAATCGCAGGATGGCGGACATCAATACTTATTAGCAAAGCCTCGTGAATGCCCGACATCTGCATGGCATCGATGTCACAAGATTAGTAATACGGTGCTATTTTATTCCATGCCTCTTGGAGGGCCTCGTAAAAAGTCGTCAAATTAGAGTAGTTTCGGGTTCGTACACGTCTTTCGAGCTCTTCCCACAAGTGTTCAATGGGATTCAGATCAGGACTTTGACTTGGCCAGTCCATAACCTTGATTTTTGCTTTATTAAACTATTCCTTCAGCAGTTTCGAATGATGCTTCGGGTCGTTATCCTGTTGGGAAGTCCATTTCTTCGGCATTTTCTTTCGTGCAAATGGCAACATGTGATAAGATCCCGTCGGAGGAAAACAAATTGAATTTGCTTTCGTCGCTCCAGAGTACTTTCGACCAATCTTCCTGAGTCCAATGTTGGTGAGCCAAAGCAAAGGCAACCCTAGCCTTTTTGTTTTTCTCAGAAATGAGTAGTTTCTTATTCGGCCAACGACCATGCAATCCACCATCAGTCAAGCGACGCTTGACGGTTGAATTGTGAAATTTTATACGTTGGTGTTCGGCCAAATCCTTGTTCTTATCCGTAGCAGTTCTTCTGGGATCAGCTTTCGACATCATTGCTATCAAACGATCTTGCCTCTAAGGGGTAACTTTTGGTCGACCCGGCCTCCGACGTAGCCTCTTTCCTTGTTTTTCTTGTTCCAGAAGCTCACTAATTGACGAGAAATGCAAAAATCCCGTGCAACTTGAGCTTGTGAGCGTCCTTCTTTCCAAATGTCAAATGAGCTGTGGAATTACAGCAAAACAGGCTTAAACCCTCTGATCCAAACGGAAATGCGTAACCAATTATACCAAACGAATGGAGAACCATAACAAAACAAACAAACGTCAGATCGGTTGCGGGTGGCAGTGTTGTCGTTTTTATTTTTCAAAAAAATTGAATGTCAAATCACTTTTAAGCGCTACTGTACATGTGAAGTTGTATTTCCACACCATACAACGCACCAACTTACAAGAAATATCTCTAAAGCCTGTCAACGTCAAACAGTTAAACTTCGGACACTTTTCTTTCAGTGTAGTTGTTTGATCCCTTTGCCGGTGTGCTTGGGGTCATTATCTTGTTGGTATGTCCATTTTAATGGCATATTCCATTCAGCATAAGGCAGCATAACATTTTTCAGGATGTTATTGTACATAAAACCGTCCATAATTCCATCGATTCGATGAATTGGATCAAGGCCGTTCGCTGAAAAACATCCCCAGACCATCACATTGCCTCCGCCATGCTTCACCATCTTCTGGCAGTACCGTGAATCTAAGCGTTTTTCAGTCGGTCGACGTACACGGCAAATCCCGTCGCTTCCGAAGATATTGAACTTCGACTCATCACTGAAAAGAACCGTCCGCCATTTTTGCACATCCCAGCCAATATGAGATTGAGCAAACAGGAGTCTTCTCTTCTGGTTCCTAAGTGAAATCAGAGGTTTCTTCGCAGGGCGTCGAGAGAATAATCCGGCTTCAACGGCACGTCGTCTGATTGTCCGGTCCGATACAGATAACTGCAAATCCGTTTGCACATTGAAGGAAGATTTGGATGGATCCTTCTTAATGCATCTGACGATGATAGAGTCCTCTCTTGACGTGGTGGACCGTGGTCTTCCACTTCTATTGTCCACAGAAATCTTCCCGGTTGAACGAAATTTTGAGCACAGTCTTGAAACGGTTCATTTTTTCACCTGGTATTTGTCACAAATCATTTTTGTGATATTCCGCTCTTGTAATCATCGATTATTTTCTATCGTAGTTCTAATCCAAGGCTGTCAGGAGCCATTTTGGTTTCTAATAACATAAACATAAGGAAAACATGAGTATTGACCTTTCTCAATGTTTATCATTCAATATTTACCTTGTTTTGGTACAATAACGCAAGTAAGAACACTTTTGTCAACAAATGAAACCTTTTCCACCTTTTGTTAAACACTTCTAGAGGAATAAGTTCAAGAAAGCGAGAAGTTACACTTGTTTTGACCAGCGCAAAATGGCTCTTGTCAACAAAACACAGCCAGTGAACTGTCAGTTGACAGCAGATTGCTGCAATAATCATGTAGCAAACATCTAGACTCTTGAACCGTCAACTGCTGTAACTTCCTCGATTTCGATTTTGAAACATATTTTGCTTTTTATGATTGTTCGATGTGAGTTGCACATGTATTGTCCAATACTGTATGTGTTTGAAGACTTTCAACAACTTCTGGGTCTAGCTTGTATATCGCAATGGAAAGAAAAGCCATTGTCGAGCATTTCCACCAAAAAAGATGTCTAAATTCCCCAAGAAGTATTTGGCTTGGCAGGCCATATTTTGGTGGATTTTCGGAAGTGGATTTTCGGAAGTGGATTTTCGTCACTATTGGCACTATAAAAAAAACAAAACATCCTTCCTTTTCGAGCAGTGTAATATAGGATTCTGAATCGTTTCATGTTTCAAAATACTGCTGAATGTTCCGATTGTCATTGAGTTCAGAGGCGATCAGAGTTGCATGATCAACACTGTAATATACTTTGTTTATTTGAAGCCGACATGCCCATTTCTCCTCAACTACCCCTAAATGCTTTTCCTTTCTCTCAAATCACATGCGCCAAACCTACATGAATAGCGAAGATCGTGACTACAGTGTCGGAGTTCTGGGAAGCCTAATTGCAGTCGCCTGTACTGCTGAGCGCCCGTTGATCATGATATGCTAAACGATGTACACGGAATCGGCGGTGGCTAGAGCTAATGTCCCTTTGTTCCGAGGGATGATTCAAAGCTCACTGCCCTGTAGGATGTAAATGAGGTGATGACAGTGGGATACTTTTATAACCATTTCCCGAGTCACCGACAGCGTGAGATGGACATTAGCCAGAATGATTTAAGTGGACGATACTGGCGTGGTCGTTCCCGCTTCCATGTTCCAAACTGAAAAGATTTAATCAGCTCATGCATCTAAATTTGATATAAATTATCAAAAATTCCAACTTTCCCTTTCGCAACAAAAACAAACGTCATTTTTCACATTTTCCTTAATCATCGTGCGCCAAGCACCAGCCCCACTCCCACCCCTTCGGCACATCGCTGCGGCCTATGGCGAAGATGCTTAAACAGTGCTAATGCGCGCCAATCGATAGCCGTTAATTGGCGCTGTAATTGATTCGAAGCGTTTTCCACTTGAAATTTATAGATCCTCTCCATCCTCTTTTATCGGTTTCCTCCACGGTTGGGTGCTTGTGTTTGTATTTTTCCCGCCTCGTTCAACCGTCAATAAACCTACAACAAAGCGCCTTCATAGTTGTCCGGCACATTTGTCTTAACATATAACCATATACATGTGCACGACCCGTAGGTCGTGCCGATAGATCGATTATGTCTTTAGAGTTTCACCTTTCCTTCGTTGATTGGTTGACGCGCAGCGAAAAACGTTGCAATCATGAATGTTTATCTTAGCTGAAAATTAACCTCACTTTTCTGCATAATCATCGCTGAACGGCTGATGATAGAGCCGGGACGTTACCATCGCAACAAAATTAGAGTTTTGATTGAAACATAAGAGGAGTAATGAGTTGGGTTTTCATAGAGTGATAGTTCAATTTTATCACCACTTCATGGTTATCTGGTGAGATTCGAAACCTCTATTCAAGCAGCATTCGTCTCAATGGCGGAACTCACTTGGACCGAACCAATCGCAAATGTCACTTTTTTCCCACAAAAACAGGGCGATGTCAAGTTGGTGAAATACGAGGTCCATTAATGGGCGCTGCCGGGGAGCGATTTATGAAGCCGCGTTCGGTGGGCATTCCGTCTGTGGAATGCCTCTAGCCTCCCAAGTGTTAATGTCTCTCGCAGAACAATGTTATTTACAACCGTGAGATGGAGGCCCTTTTTTTTATTATACCAACCGTTTACCGGGTGCCGTCGACGCATGCTGCGATGAAATTCAAAACATTAGAGTAATTCTTATTGGACGACCGGAACTGAATTGGACTGTCTGTGAATGGGCAGTGAAAAGTGCTCTTCGAGACACAGTATGTTCTAAAAATGTTTGAGATACCTAATTGTTGAACCGGTTGTAGAATTGTATAATGGACCATACCTTTTAGCTGATTTGACTGTAACAGAAGCTGATGCTTTTAAGGGATTAAGATATGTTGAGGCATTATAAATCTAAATCTAAATTCGAAATCATGAGATTGTTACGACTACCGTAAATCTGTTGCCCACGTCCGCGCAACCACCATACACGCAAGAACACAAGTATAATTAATGAGAGAGAGGGTATGTTTCAGATCGATTTTATTGTCTAACTCACCCGAATTCACCCGAATTTGAAAGGGTTAACCACACTGAAAATTATATTTCGTTTATATTACGAAATCGAAGGTACGACTAACAAATCTGTTCTTTGTTTTCTGAAACGCAACTGATATGTACTTCTTAATAAGCTACCTTCGTATTTATAGCCAGAAAGCGCAACTATCAAAAGCACGAAACATTTGTTGGAACAGAAATTCGTTCATTGAACGAAAGCAATACGATGAGCTACGAACAGTTTGCTACCAATAAAACAGTCTCTCTGGTGGTTGCATGAACGACTGACAGATCATCTATATCGATTCAAAATATAATTGAAAAAAAAAGAGCAATCACGGAGAGTTGATCAGTGTTGTATTTTTTAATGTTTCTGACATTGGGTTCGATCCTGCATTTTGATTCATGAACAAAATTCATGTTTACGAAACAAGTAAAAGGCAATTTATGAAAATAAATTTTCAGTGCATCGTCCGATAAACAACAAAAATATTTAGTACAAACATATCTTCCAACGAGGAACCACGCACGGTAAATTGCGTGAAGATACAACTTATCCACGACATTATTAAGTAAAGTGCGAAAGCAGATCGCTCCCGGTGTTGATATCTCCATTCTAAAGGGTGTCCCATATCAAATGGCATCACGAAAAAAAACGCTGTAGAAAATTACCTAGTTGACCGAGCCTTTTCAGACTTTCAGACAATAAAGCATAACCCACAAGTTATATTTTGACATATTTATTTTATATACCACTAGCTAAACCCGGTGCGAGCACTGCTACGCTTGCAACTTAAAGAATAAAAATTTAATAAAACTGGCACGTTTAGGTTGTTTTTTGGAATGAGTTTTTTTTTTATTAAACAGGGGTTCAAGCTTCTATCAGAACATGCTTCTTACCCGAGTAATACACGTTTTATGTTTTAGTAACCTGGATATTGTAACTGATTATCGATTGTGACTTGGTAGTAATAAGATTATTTCTTTGGCTTTCAGTCTTTGTGGGTAATGAAAACAGGTGATCTTATATTTTTCGACGTTTCGGCGTATCATATTTTGCCTTTTTATAGGGATTATAGAACTCTGGTTTGGACAACTGTCTGTTAACAGAACATAATATGACAAAAAAAGAAATCTAAAATCCCTAGAAGAAGGTTAAATATATAATACGCCAAAACGTCGGAAAATAAAAAATCATCTGTTTTCATTATTCACAAAGAAATAAAATTAGTAACCTTGATAATTCTCATGTTTGCCTCCAAAACCCCCCACATGCCAAATTGGGTTCCATTTACATGAATAGTTCTCGAGTTATTCAGAAATTTGTGTCTTTTTTGTATGAAAGCCCCCTTCCTGAGAAACAAGGGGTCTCAAACAATCGTTCTTCTCCAACCCCAAAAACTCCTGCATACAAATTTACACGCTGATCGGCTTAGAACTTTTCGAGTATATAAGGGTCAGACAGACAGAAATTCATTTTTATATATATGGAAATCGTACCTCCAAAAACTCCCATAAGCCAAATGTGGTTTCACTTTCTGGATCAGTTGTTGAGTTATGCAGAAACTCGTTTTTAATTTGTATGCGAGTATCCCCTTTAAGAAGGCGGAGGGAGCTCAAACCATCATAGAAATATTTCTCTCCTTCAAAAACCTCCACCTGCCAAATTTGGTTCCATTCGGTTGATTTGTTCTCGAGTTATGCAGAAATTCGTGTTTCATTTGTATGGGAGACCCCTCTTTCAGGGGCGGAGGGGTCTCAAACTACAGTAGAAACATTTATTGTTTTTAAAAACATCCATATGTCAAATTTGATTCCAGTAACATGCTAAGTTCTCGAGTTATTCAGAAATTTGTGTTTCATTTGTATATGAGCCCTCCTCCAAAGAAGGAGAGGGGTCTCGAGTAACCTTAGAAACATTTCTTGCCTTCAAAAACCTCTACTTGCCAAATTTGGTTCCATTTACTTGATTAGTTCTGGAGTTATGTAGAAACTTGTGTTTCATTTGTATGGGAACCCACCCCCTCCACCCTAACAGAGCGAAGGGGGGTCTAGAACTACCGTTAAAACATTTATTGCCTTTAAAATCCCCACATGCTAAATTTGGTTCCATTTGCTTAATTAGTTTTCGAGTTATGCAGAAATTTCCGTTGCATTTGTATGAAAGCCCCTCTTTTAGAAAGAGGAGGGGTCTCAAACCACCATAAAAGCATTTCTTACTGCTAGAAAACTTCACATGTAAAATTTGGTTCCATTTGCTTGATTAGTTCTTGAGTTATACAGAATCTCCAGTTTCATTTGTATGGGAGCCTCCCTTTCCAGAGAAGGGAGGGGTCTCAAACCACCATAAAAGCATTTCTTACTGCTAGAAAACTTCATATGTAAAATTTGGTTGCAATTGCTTGACTAATTCTTGAGTTATGCAGAATCTTCAGTTTAATTTGTATGGGAGCCTTTCCTTCCAGAGAAGAAAGGGGTCTCAAACCACCATAAAAAAAAATTTTACTACTAGAAACTTTTACATGCCAAACTTGGTTTCCTTTGCTTGATTAGTTTTTGAGTTATGCAGAAATATGTGTTTCATCTGTATGGAAGCCCCCCTTTTTAAAGAAGGGAGGGGTTTCAAATCACCATAGAAACAAGTTTTGCTTCCAAAAACTCTTACATGCTAAATTTGGTTTCTTTTGCTTAATTAGTTCTCGAGTTATGCAAAAATATGTGTTTCATTTGTATGGGAGCCCCTCTTTTCAGACAAGGGAGGGGCCTCTTGAAGAACATTTTCCGGCCCCAAAAATCACTGCATACAAAATTTTACGCCGATCGGTTCAGTAGTTTTCGACCCTATTAGGTTCAGACAGACAGACAGAAATCCATTTTTATATATATATAGATTACCGAACGCTCGCACATTACGCTTAACTTCTTCTGTACGAAAACCCACTTTTTTTTCATGTATTCCTCAGATTTGACCTCTGTAGTGATTGCTTCATAATAGGTGCGTTGGGGCGGGGTGGGAGGTGGATGCATATCCTTGGGTACGCAAGTGACCCTGTTGGCTTCGTTTCATTCCAAATCAACGAGACTGGCTAGATCCGGCCAGAAGATTGTAGGGTCCTCGTGTTGCTTGAACAGAGGAAGCAGACGCTTTTGCATACATTCCTTGAGGTAGATCTCCCGCTAGTCAGAAACGGTGCACTCCGTTTGTCACATGAGCTGATCGCTTGCCAAATCATGTATTTCTTCCTCTACTTCTTTGAAAGTTTCTGCTTCCTATGTTCTTGCGGAACATCAAACTTGCGCTGGGCGGTGAAGAACAGTAGCCCCGAAAACTACCGGACGTCCGCCGTTCGTCACGATTTGGAGCCTTCTGCACTTTGTACGTATGCAGTCCTTCCCGGTCTTTGGCTTTCTGAACGAAAGACGTTGACAGATTCTACTTTTTGGACACATTCCTGATCGAAGCATTGGGATTCCGCTTAAACGCTTTCACGACACGCGTGTGATCCTGATCACTAATACAACATCCATTCTGACCTCATTTCCCATAGGTTTTCTGCCAAATTTACATCAACGCATCCGCAACGTATCAATTGTGGGTGACCCTTTAGAGTTTCGTAGTAACGTTCAATCCAACGATTCACCATTGACTATACGATTGAGAGATGTTTTCCCATGTACCGATGAGAGAGTTGAGGTGCTTGCGCAAAATAAATTCGCGACGTTGCTTTTCGGGTGACGGAATTTTTTCCAATTTTCGAAAATCTGACAGCGATAAAAATACTACAAACCAAATTTTCCAGAAAAATGTCCAATGCGTAATTTTCCACAGCGATTTTTCCGTGAAGCAATTTCATGTGGCACACCCTTATGGTCAAGGAGCTGTGCTATTGTGATCTGTCAAGGGAAGGTGCATTAAAGGGTGTTTTCTATGAAAATGGCACACACATATATACTCATCAAAATTAAACTGATTATCGGATTTTCTTGAAATTTTCAGGGAATGAAGAACTACTAATGAGTTTTGATTCACAACATTTGTTTTATTCAATTTCGTCTCCCATCCCGAATGCCCGCACCTTCCTTTTCACTCCACCCATCAAATTTTGTACAACCGATTTTCCCAGTGTTTTTGTTGTTTTTACCCAAATTTTCTTCAATTCTAGCTCTGTTTTTATAGTTTTGGGATGTTTGCGAAGTTCCGTTTTCATAATTGCCCAGAATTTTTCAATTGGACGAAGTTCCGGTGAATTTGGTGGGTTCATATCCTTTGGCACAAAATTGACTCCGTTGGCTCGGTGCCACTCCAATACGTTTCGAGCGTAGTAGCAGGATGCTAGATCAGGCCAAAACAGAGTTGATCCTTTGTGCTTCTTAATGAATGGCAAGAGACGCTTCTTAAGGCACTCTTCCGTGTAAATCGCACCGTTTATTGTTCCGGAAGTGATGAAGGGAGCACTTATTTCACCACATCCGCAAATCGCCTGCCAGATTAGAAACTTCTTTGCAAATTTCGATCGTTTCTTCTTTAGAACATCCTCCGGAACATCGAACTTCGACTTGGCATATTCTTGCCCAGGAAGTTGACGGAAGTCGGCCTTGACGTATGTTTCGTCATCCATCACGATGCAACCGGATTTGGTGAGCAGCTTCGTGTAAAGTTTCCGGGCGCGGGATGTTCGCTGTGATGTTTTGTTTTTCATTCCGGTTTGGGGCTTTTTGCACTTTGTAAACATGTAACCCAGCACGCTTCATGGTTTTCTGCAGAAAACCGACTGACACCATAGACTTTTTAGCGACATCTCGAATTGACATGTTTGGACGGTGCTTGAATTGTTTTACGACTTTCCTGACCATTTTACTGTCCATTGGACCACTTTTACGACCACTCCCTTCCTTCCTTTGGACACTCAGACGCTCCTTGAAGGTTCTTATTACACGAGACGCAGTTGTATTTGCAATTCCAAGCCTTTTAGCAATCCACCGGTGGGACGCCCCTGGATTTTGATTGTGAGTGCACAAAATTTTCTCACGGACAATTTCTTGTTTTGACGACATGACTGGAACTACTGAATGTATAACTATGAAACTAGGCAGATGTAAATAATACACTATGGATAAGATCTACTCAAATTTCTAGGTTATTTACTCATACGATTCAAAAGTTACAGAAGATTTTCTGTGTGCCATTTTTATCGAATACACCTTTTATAATGTCAGAATAAAACAAGCATGAAGACTGGTGCATTTTCAGGTGTCAAAAAGTAAGTGAAAAATAATTATCGGCATCAAGGATTCACTGAAAAAGAAACGATATATCTGCTACTCATGCACTCCGAAAATTATAAATCGCCGTTGCTTTTCTTGCGAAAACTACTGTGAGCGTATAAGGGAACGTTCATTAATTACGTCACGCCAAAATTGACTTTTTATAACCCCCCCCCCCCCCCCCTCCTGGTCACGTTTTTTGTATGGACCTTCAATTTTTTTGTATGGATCGTCACGTTTTCTCAAACCCCCCCTCCCCCCCTACTGCGTGACGTAATTAGTGAACGTTCCCTAATAGTCTCTCGCTTCTCACATTCTCATCTGTTTCTCCAAGCGGATGAAAAATAACGTTTCTCTTCTCAAGTGGGCAAAAATGTCGGTCTCTGCTTTCAGGGAAGCGCTTTCCTGATCTTCGACAAAGCTTTTTGTTGAAATTCTTGGAAGATTTCTTCTGGCAGTCACTCCTGATTTTTTTTGTAAATTCACATCTAACAACTCAACCTCACCTTCCGGGAACAGTTGCCAAGTTTTTTGCTGAACTTTGTTATTGTCTTACTCTCTCTGATGAGTCCCACCCATAACTGCGATTACAATTTTTGGGAAAGTTCTCTCTAGAATTTCTTGAGAAATCTTCTTAAATTTGTTGGAAGTTTGTTCCTGTACTTTTGAGAAGTCCTTTTTGAAACTTCAGGGAAGTTTTCTTTTAATCTTAGAGGAAGTTTCCTGAATTTCTGAAAAATTCCTGCCTTAACTACTAGGAAATAGCCCCAGTACTTCTGGAAAGTTTCTTCCAGTTTTTCGCAGAAGTTTCTACCTGAACTTCTGGAAAGTACGGTTCTGAACTCCAAGAAAGCTCTCTAGCACTTATGAGTAGTTCCAACAAGGCTTTTGGGAAATTTCCTTCGGAACTTCAGAGAAGTTTCTTGAAATGTTTGAGAAATTCTTTCGTGAATTCATAGGCGCCCTCTCTGGTAAGTTTTTTCCTTGAAATTCTGGAAAGATTTTCCTGAGCTTATTCTATTTAAACAACTGATAAGTCCCATCCTTAACTTCGAGGAAAATTTTCTCTCAAGAATTTTTTGGAAAATTCACTTAAATTTGTTAGAAGTTTCTTCCTGAACTTCTAAGAAGTCTTCTTCTGAACTTTTGGGAAGTTTTCTCCTGAACTTCAGGGAAGTTTTCTGAACATCTGAGAAAATCTAGCTCAATCTACAAGAAAGTACCCACTATTCTTCATGAACTTTGAAAAATTCCTATTCCGAAATTCTGAAATGCTCTCTTCTGAACTTCTCGAAAGCTCTCTTGCATTTTTGGGAAGTTCCAACTAAATTTTTGGGATGTTTCTTCTGGACCTTCTGAGAAGTCCTTTCTTGCACTTCAGAGAAGTTCTCTCTTGAATTTCTGGGACGTTATGAGCTTTGTGGAAATTTGTTTCGGTATTTGTGAGAAATTTTAGATAGCACTCTCTTTGGTTAGTTTCCTCCTGAACTTCGGGAGAGTTTTGTTTCCTGAATTTCTGGGAAGTCCATCTTGAATTTCTGGGAAAACTCCAAAACCTCTGGAATGTTCCGAACTTCCATGTAGTCCTGTCTCTAAACTTGTTCCTGATGTTCTGAGAAGTACTCTGATTTTCTGGAAAGATCTCTCCTTAAGGTTGAAGGATTCATCATCATTTTTTCCGTCATCATCAAAAATTCTATGGTTGTTTTTTCGTTTGATATTAAAATTATGGATATGAAAATATCTTCACTGAGGTCAGCTTGTCGAGCTAAATACAGTGAATATATTTTCTAGAACTATGTTTTGATTTTGAACGAAAAAACTGCTTTCAAATTTTTAATGATGAATCCTTCAACCTCAACTTCTGAGAAATATGATCTTGAACTTTGAAGATGTCTGCCCCTGAAGTTTTTGGGATAATCCTGCTTGCACTACTAAGAAGTTTTCGTTCTATACTTCAAGAAATCTTGGACTAATTTAATAAATAACTTAACTCGTGGGTCGATATGCTAATCCCAAGTGCAAATGTACTGAAATAATGCGTGTAGAAGTACATAAGAAAAAAAAACAGAGTTCTAAGATTAATTTCAAAAGCTCATCACATTTTCTATTGTTCTAAGTCTCCATGTGGCAACATGCTGGGCTTGAGAGCTAATGTTAGGATCACAAACGAGAAAATGAAATTTACTTTTTGTTATTCTGAATCAGGTGATCCTAATGAATCGAGGTCTTGGTCAAGTTACTCTTAAAGGTCAACAAACATTATAAATTAATAATGTATGTTGATCTTCCAGGATATTCATTGAATATGATTGAAAACTACTGTTACAACTGTTGTTATTATTTTTTTCTGTAAAATATTTCCTATCATTTATATGTTATTGAGTACCAAATCAATCAGAATATATCAAGTTGCTTGTAGAATTATGCTTGGAAAAATTTAGGCCTGAAGGGTTCAAACCAACAGTAAGGATGCCGTTGGGGCAAACCACAAAGTGAAACGGTGGTTGACTTAATTAAGAAAACAAGATTCTCAACAACGCTTAACAACCGATTTAAACTGATTTAGCCCAACAGTAGGGATGCTGTTGATGCCACTCACAAGCTGTGATGGGGGTCTTTCATTGTTAAGTCAGGGTTAATAGCACTTGAATGTCTATTTGGACAGAATTATATCAACAGTAAGAATGCTGTTAGGGCCACTCAGAATGTTCAGGTATTTCAACAACACTTAAAAGTCGATTTGGGACGATTTATTTAAAATCTCCGAATGTCAATATGGACCGATTTATACTAACAGTAAGGATACTGTTGGGACCATGAACGAAGTGTGTGGGTGGATTTTCATCTGGAAGATAAGGTTTTTTTTTTAAACGCATCCAAGCCTTTCCGTACCCAGAGCATGAGAAGATAGTTTAGTAATTTCCGTTTAATTCCAACTACCTTTATAGCTTATCTTGATCGACACGCGTATTTCGTCTACAATGTGTCGTGTACTAATAGTCTAGTATTAATACACGACACTGAAGAAGTCTGCACATTGTAGATTAAATACGCGTATCTGTCTAGATAAGCAATAAAGGTAGTTAGAATTAAATGGAAATTACTAATATTTTTTCTCATTTTTTAGTTACAGGTATTCCACTAAACAGCTCACAATTTCCAGGATTCTTTCCGAACCGTTTTATGTACATAAGTAGTATGGATACTGTTGAAGCCACTCACAAAGTGTGATAGAGGTTTTTGATTGGAACGAAAAGGTTCGCAAGCTAATTTGGCCCGATTTATACAAACAGTGAGGATGTTGTCGATTTTCTTTGGAATGACACAGTAATATTTATTATCGCTTAAGGGTCGATTTTGGTCAATTTATGCATATCAAAAGTAAGAATGCTATTAGGGCCCTCTACATAGTGTGATGGAGGATTTCATTGGGAAGACAAGATACTAAGAAAGGCATAAGAGCCATCACTCTACACAAATAGCCAGGATAACGCTGGAGCCACTAACAAAATAAAATGGTTGTTCATTGGTAAGACAAGGCACATTAGAATTTGCTTGTTTACAGATTTTGACCAATTCATATCAACAGTTAGGTTGATGACACTCACAAAGTGTGATGATATCTTTGCAGAAGGAAGGCAAGACAATTTCTAATGATGTATCGAAGTTGATTTATACCGATTCATATCAACAAAAAGGATACTGGAGAAATATGATTGAGGATATTCGTTGGGCAGGCAGTATATTCTTACACTGAAAATTTATTTTCGTAAATTAGCTTTCACTCGTTTCGTAAACATGATTTGTACATAGAACAACTGTCTCGTAAATTGCATGCAACATTCATTTTGCTTGTCATCTAACAAAATGCTATCATCACACCTTTTTTGTACAATGCACAAAATGAATTTCGTGAAAACCAGCCAATCGCTGCGTCTTTTCGATCGTACCTATAAATGTTGGTGTTGCTGCTGGGAGGGCGCGGAATCATTATCCCAAAATAGAAATGAAATCGCTGTCGAGAGTTAGAACCTCATACACAATAATCAAATAGCTTCTCACGAGTCAACATGGTTTAGCGAGATCAACCACGGATTCAATATCAGCTCTTCCTAAAATACAGGTTCGAGCCCCATGCCAGAAACATTATAAATAAACGCTGACCGCAAATCCTCGAAAACAAAGAATTGATTTGTTAGTCCTACCTTCGATTTCGTAATATAAATGAAAATTAATATTCAGTGTATTAATGCTTACGAGCCGATTTGAACCGATTCATACCAACAGTAAGGATGCTGTTGGGGCAACATACAAATGACAGTGGCTTCTTGTTAGGCGGTCAAGGTATTTTCAATAACGCTTGAGAGGTTATTGAATCCATGGTTCAATCCAAATCAACGTGATTTTTTAAATGCTCGATGATTGATTCGGACGGATTGATACCAACAGCTAGGAAGTGTGATGGTAGATGTTATAAACATCCAAAGGAAGACAAAGTATGTTTGACAACACCTCTGATCAGTTTGTTTTGGTTTATACTGAGCGAATATTCACAATTTTATAAACAACTTCAAGCCATGATAACAGATTATGTCGCATTAGGTCATGACATTTTTTAATGCAATCTAACAGTGATTATCACAATTCTACAAAATTGATATGATAATATGCTTAATAGAAGAGAAGCTTTCTTTGCTTTCGGAAGCATTAAAGTGGATATTGGTGTAGTGCAAAGACAGATTTATGAAGCAGGTTTTGATTTGAACCATTTTGATATCATTTATAGGTACATTCAGTATATCTTTACAATATGAAGGAAATGGAAACGAAGTAGCAATCCACCCCACTTCCCCCATAGTTACTTCGTCCAATAGTTTCGTCGCCAGAAGTTGTCATCGCAGTTGGCTGTGCCAAGTAAACTTTGCTAGTGATGGTACCGATTGAGACTCGTGCCAGAGCATCAATCAGCTTATCGGTTCTTCTGCATCGTTTTTATGTTCATTCACAAATGAGGCAAGACAAAGCGAAATTTCGCGCAGTTGCGCAAAGATTTCGTTCTAGCTCTTCCCGTTCATAACTACAGTCAGCTACACTACAAAAGAGGAAGGGAGCGATATAGTTTACTGCACAGACCAGTGGCGACGTTCCCGTTGACTTGTATCGTTGACTCACAATACGGTAGGACAAGGATTTTTATCGATTATTCCATCTTCTAATAGAGCTATAGAGAGAGAGAGAGAGAGAGAGAGAGAGAGAGAGAGAGAGAGAGAGAGAGAGAGAGATAAAGACGGGAGTCGAAGAAGATGATCGATTTTCAAATACCCGCTCCGGACAATGATGTCACGTATTTTGAATAATTCACATCGATCAGCGGGTGATCTAATGCGGGTGATGGACTGCCAGGGATGACCTAATGTTCCAATATTAAATCTTTTCGCAATTTATGATGCTACGATTAACTCGCTAGTAAACATTTGGACTTCCTTCAACGTTCATATCCAAAACAAAACATACACAACAAATGGTGCGATGTGCCCCCGATGAAAAATTGTTTACTTTTCTCGCGGACTCAATTTAAAATTCGAATCGACCTCCACGTTGTTTGGTAGACATCGAAAAGAGTAAAAAAAATCGTATTCCGCTTCCTCCCGAGTTAAATCATTCCGGTCAGCTTGTGCCGATGTTGTAATAGGAAACGTTGGAAAAAGTTCGGTCATGCTTAAAATTTAGTCAGTTACTCAATAAATTTAGTAGAAGAACTTACTTTAGCAGCTAAAGCATGAACCATGCCTTAATGCACACAAGTACACCTTCCCGCGACACTGACCTTCCCACGATGACATCATTTTTTCGGTTTGCCAACAAATGGACACCATTTTTCGCCACTGCTGATCGTGGCATCAAGGACAACCGGCAACCGAGTCAATTAAACTAACCGGAACGACCTTCATTGCTAACTTTACTGCTGCAACTGAAACCATAGCAACGATGACGTCACAGTTTTGGCAGTTTTGGCAAGCGATGCATGGGAATTTATCGTTATAAAACGTGGTTGGTCTTCCGAAGTGGTGTGCCTGGAATTTAATTCCATTATAACTCCCTGGTGGTACTCGATAGAAGAGCACGCGCGCCGTTCTGTCTGGTTCTGGCTGGTGCTGTAGTGTTAAGGGATGGGAGGCGTTGTGTGCGGGGACGGACTTTCGGCCATATTACTTGAGCTGTTGGAAAGGAAGAGGAAATTAGTCATCTGTTTTGATTTTTTTCAACGTCCTTTGCTCGAGACGACCTGAGATTGTTTTGTACCGATGGTCCTGAAACTTTTTAGTTTATTTTTAACAGTATGCGAGAAAATTGGGAACACCAAAAACCGCTGACTAAGTTCGAAGTTCCCGCGTTTTCCGCGGAGGCAAATGGATGTTTAGATTTTCAGCAAATCAAATAAGCCAAATAATATTTGACAGTGTGTAGTTATCCAAGTCGAAAAAGAAGTGTGATGAAATTAAATTCTTCTTCAACAGTTTCAGGAAGATTGACGCACCCTTCTTAACAACCTGAGGGAAACTTAATAAGTACGACAAAGTGTATTGTTTCATTTGTTGGGTCGTATCCCTGAAAGAAGATTCTAGATTCTTATTTTCGCACGGCTTTCTCATATGGGGATCGGCTTACGAGAGATGCAAGAAGGGTGCATTCGTGTCTTACGAAATTATCTCATCCATTAGCATCTTCATATACAATCCCTCCAGTATTTCTTCACTCACTCCTCTTCATTTACTTCTTTTTCAACTATTATTCTTCTACACCTTCTCTTCTACAACTTCTCTTCTTTCGTTTTTGTACTTCCACTTCTATTCCTCCGTTGGTTTGCTTCATAATTTTCTGCTTCTTAAGTCATCCTGCCCCTTTTATTCCTCCTCTTATTTTTTGACTTTTCTCTGACATTTTTCTTTCTGTTTCTCTACTTCCACTAGTGCTCTAAATTGTTTTGCTTCTGCTCTTCCGTTTTACTTTTTCGACTTCTATTCTTCCAATTCACCCGGTTCGCCTTTCTGCTTCTCCGATATTTGAACATTTCTCTCCTTAATGTTATCTTCTTCTATTTCACCTTTTTCGCTTCTTTCTTCTGATTCGCTTCTTCCGTTGTACCTCCTTCAATTTCTTCTGTTTCATTTATTCAAGTTTTCTTCTTCGACTTATCTTCACCCGCTTCGGTTTTCTTCTTTTTCTTCTTCTTCCGATGATTTTGTTAGGTTTTGTATCTTCGGCTACTCCTGGTCCGCTCTTCTTCCAAGCTGTTTTTCTTCAGTTTGTCTTCTTCTGTTGTTGTTTCCATTGTCGTTTCTTTTTTCTCTCATGATCTTCAGTTTTTATTTATCCGATATTGGTATTTTGCAGGTTTCTGCTTTTCTCGTTTTCTTCGTCAGCTTCTTTTATTTATTGATTTCGCTATAGTTGTATACGAAGTCTTGTTTCCCTTCATTAAGAATTATATACCGGATATCCATCACCGTACCGCAACATTCAAAATTGGGGGACAGCTCCTTCTTGAAAAGGAACGTGTGTGTTAGCCTCGTGTTGACGATCCTCAAACGTGTAAGAACAAGTTGGTCGGCTGTCCTCCAACGTTAAGTTCATCTGCAGGTGTCTTCCTTCCCGTCCCTCACACTTGACTCCCTGGTCTCATACCACTAGTTATTCCACGGGCCGCGTATCGATTGCTTCACTTGTCTGTTGTCTCTTGGCCTCATTAGTTAGTCCGTCGGCTTTGGAATTGCCATTGATTCCGGTGTGCCCAGAAATCCAGCAGAATCGAATTGGTTTGTTCCGTGCTATCTCTTCCACTTCTTGAATCCATGGGTGTTGGGGTCGAAATGTTCCTGTCTCCAATGCCAGTTGACAGCTAGCAGAATCCGATAGAACCATTAACTTGTTATTCAAGTTTGGGATCTTCACAGCAATGTTCATGGCATTTTTTTGGAAGACTGTATGTGCTAGCAATCTCTCCGTTGAAGAATGCGGCCCCTACAGTATCTCCACAGCAACAGCCAACTTTTTTCGGAGGGTCACACAATCGTAGGCTTTCGTACGTAGAAACGATGCCTCAATTGTTGACCGATAGTGGAGAGCGCTGTACCTGTAAATTCTTCGAGGTGATTTGAGGCACGTTGAATCAACGGTAGGGTGATGTTGACACGATTCTTCACAACCATTCAGATTCCAGTCTGCGCTGTAGACAGTGCTGCCAGCAGTTCGAATGGAAGCCTTCTCGCTTTGGCCATATCGGACTGGTCACAAAGGCTCCGGAAGCATTCCGAACCATTGAGTTGTACGCAGAAGGTAGAGTCTGCAAAGTTGCTGGTTCTTCTCGGCCCACCAAGCCTATTACGTAGGGCAGCTTCGCGATTACTATGGCCTAACTCACTTGCAGCAGCGATGATATTCACGATATTTTTGGAGAATTTGTCGCAACGTAAAGATTTGGTCGGTTTTTGATCTGTGAATCTTGCTTGATAGTTACCGTCAAATCTGTTTGCAAACGGTGAAAGTCGACGAAACGGTATTTAAGAAAGGATTTTGTGAGCGATATTAGTGATCGTGATCGCTCTGTAACTCTTACATTCCAACTTGTCGTCTTTCTTATAGATTGGACAAATCACTCCATCCTTCCATCCACTTGATAGTTGTTCACTATACCAAATCTTGACAAATTTTATCAGTTTCCCAGATCCAAACTTGATGAGTTCCGGTGCGAGGCCATCTTTAGCAACTGCTTTGTTGTTCTTTGCCTGTTAAATGGCCTCCTTAACGGCGTTCATAAAATGGAGCTAGTACTTTCTTCTCGTTTTCTGTAACTGGGATGTCCTCTGTTCCAGCTGTTTCTTTCTTCATCTACGCCATTCAGATGTTCAACGACGTGCTGCCACCATCTTTTGATCACCTCACACTCATCTGTCAAATCGCTAAACTCACTGCTTCAACACATCTCAGCAAACGGCACACAACCTTTGTGTAAAGCCTTTAGCTTTTTGTAGAACTTGCGCGTTTCTTGTGAACGGTAAAGCAGCTCCATCTCCTCTCTCTCTCTCTCTCCCTCATTGTTTCTTGCAGACGACGCTTCTTTGTTCGAAATACACGAGTTACGTTTACGCTTCTCCTTGTATCGTTAAACGTTCTGTCGAATACTGCGTTGCAGCATTTGTTCTCTGGCTGCCGTCTTCTAGTTCAACATCATTCGACGCTCACGGTCGAACCAGTCGTTCCGTCTTCTACGTTCCACGCATCCTAGAACACCTTCAGCTGCTTTTTGTTTGGTTGTTTTGGCATGGTTCCAACAGTCCCCAAGAGGCCTATCGTCGGCTACTTCGTCTTCCGGTAACGTAGCTTCCGCATCTTGAGCGTCTTGTGGCGACCTCTGGTTCAGTCGTTCAATATTGTAGCGTACTGCGCGCCGGTAGCAAACGTTTTTTAGAAGGGATAGTTTTAGGCTCATGTTTACCATAAGTTAATAGTGATTCGAGTTGTCGTTAGCTCCTCAAGCATTTTCAAAAAGTGTCTTCAATCAATCAGAATGCGATCGATTTGCGTGCGTGCTACGTATGACCATGATCTTCGAGGTGACGAAATCTGCAAGCCTAAGGCCATTCTCGCCCGTTCGATCACGTGCACTGATCTTTGCAAATACCGGTCTGCAAGGATAATTCCAATCGTATCATAACTCATTTGTTGCAAGCTCTTCTTTGACTCAATAGACGCACACAATGAGAGTTTCTGCTTCACCTCAAACCGAAATCTGATGGGCCAAGGTAAACATTGAATGAACATAGCATGAATTTCGTCGCCTGTCAATTGTATGCGTGTTCATAACTGCTTGCTAGTACAATTTATTGATTCGTTCGTTGGCTTCTGTTGGTTGTGTGCTTGTGTTCGATGCTTCCGATCGGATCACTTGGTAATTATGTGGTGCCGCTTTCAAAGCAAAAATGAATCGCAAGCCGAAAGGCTACAGTATAGTCAGTGAGAAAAAACAGAAAATATGTATGTGTTCCTTCTGGCCAGTATTTTCTGTTTTTGGTAGATACTAAAATTACACAGGTTACTTAGTTGGTGATGGAACAGCATTTCAATATATTTGGCTGAAATGTTGACACAACTATAAATAATGTTTCGACCTTATGTGACCAAATTTTATGTTGATGAAATTTATAAATTTGAAGTTATCATAACAAATGTGGAAAAAATCATTTTTGGACATACCAATTTCAAAAATTCGTATTTCTGTGAAAAATTTAGGTAGCATATTAAAAATTTCTCCATGGCTTAGAACTGTTTTCATCAAGTGCACAGATAAAAAGAAACATTGAATTTTCTGTGTTGTTCTAATGCACATAAAGGGAATGCTAGATTTGTCAGAAGATAATGGGATATTTCAAGTAAACTTAAGCCAGACAACACCTAAATCTAGCCTATTGTTTGACAGATTGCAAATATTGTTGTATGGCGTATGAAAAATTGCAAACCATTTCGTTGTTTACGTCTCCTTTGGCTTGAAATTAAACGATAGGAAATTTTACACGATTGTTAAAATTAACTATTTTTTTTCTGTGTGGTTTGGACTACAGCTGACGTCAAAGTTGACGCTCCAACATGAGTATTTCCCTTTTTCACCCGATATTTACCATGCTAAAATATCGGTGCAAAAACAAAGCCCATGCATTGTCATCATACAGGTTTAGGCCGAATTAATAAAATGAATTCGCCTCGGCTTTGTTTTTGCACCGATAGTTCAGCATGGTAAATATCGGGTGAAAAAGGGAAATACTCATGTTGGAACGTCAACTTTGATGCCAGCTTTAGTCCAAACCACTTGAAGAAAACAGTTCAAATTTTGTTCACATTAATTTCTGTATTGTTTTAAGCCATGGATATTTTTAATATGCTACCTAAATTTTTTACATAAATACGGATTTTTTAAATTAGTATGTAACTTTAAATTTATAAACTTCATCAACATAAAATTTTGGTCACACAAGGTCGAAACATTATTTATAGTGCTGTCAAAATTTCAGCCAAATATATTGATAATTGACAAAGTTATAGAAGGTTGAACAACGCGTTTTTTTGGAAGCACAATTTTGCTCGGCTTTTTTTGTGCTACTGAGTGTACAAAACGTGTAATCTTGTTCACTCACTGAGTTCCTGCCTATGATGCCTTTACCAATACATTTATCGATGTGTTTTTTTCAAGCAAGGATAGCAATAAATAATTTTCGCCGATTTTTTTTAGCAGTCACCACCCGAGCAAAGGATTATACCAATTTGATAACAGGTTCTATTACCAGGTTATCATGTTTTGATCACTGAATATGTTATCATTCAGGCTGAGTAAACAGCCAAGAAAACAGAATAAATAACAAAAAAATACTCTTTGATTATCATAATAATAACTTATTTTGTTATCACTGCGAACAACTTGATAACAAATCCTGTTTTGTAAGCAAATTTATGGAAATAGTATCAAATTATGTTATCAATTTGAAATAAAAATCTCATGCTAATAACAGAAAAAAATATTTTGATTAAAAGTTAAATTTCTTGTGCAAATATGCTAGAAATATTTATAGTTTTACAATTCAACTTATAACGTTCATAAAAAACAGTGTGTTCAAAATGATAGCATATGATAACAAAATTTGCCACTGGTGATAACTAAATTTGTTATCCGATAACAGCAGAAATCAAAACGATAACTGGGATAACAGAACTTGTTATCTATATGATATCAGCTTGTTATTTTCCTTTGCTAGGGCAACACTGCTTCGCACCGTTATGTGGGACTTTTCCAATTTGTTTCCAATACCTCAGATGGAAAGGTTGGGATTGCATTTGAAAATGCTGGCCACTATTCTTCCGGTTGCTGTGGCATCCTGGTTTCGGTTTCCTCCCGATTCCAGCTTTCTTGCAGTTGTCAGACGTTCTCCGAACACTTTTATAGCATTCGTCACGGTTAATTTGGCAATATTAAGCGATTTTGCCTAAAGTTGAGTGTTTTTAAACTTAAAATTGAGTACTGTTGTTGAACTGGAGAGATGGGTAAATTTGATTCTGCACATTAAGTAAACATTACTCAATGGGATAGTACTTCATTGACTACTCATTTTTGAGTAAAAATGGAAGTCATTCGCATACTTTTATTATTTGAAGTATATTAGATTTAAAAACCGATAAACAATAAATATGTTACGGTATTAAACTAGCCGTTATTGTTAAAAATCGCGGAAATCATGAAACAAACAAAATCCATAAAACTGTCAAGTAATTTTTTTTTTTTATTCTATCATCACGAGAAAGGCACTTTATTTTAAAAGTTGTATAACATTTGCTAACTAACCGTGCGGAAAAGTGCTCTTTTTTGGTTTTTACGAGTTTTATTGCATTAGGTTAAATTTACCCACCATAAACATTGGATACAATTACTCAAATTTGAGTACTATGGCATATACTCAAATTTGGCTTCCCGCACCGAACTCCAGAGTTGGGTGAAATGAACCTAATTTTTTGTACTTTGTTTCTTCCGTGTCCGTATACACCAACAAAACTAGGGGTGTTCAAGTTTTTTAAATGCCGGATTAAAAAAAAACTACGTCATATTTGAGTCGATCAAGTTTGGACCGTTCCATCCTTCATTCACTGTCATTTCGTCATACGTGACATTTTGAAAATCAGCTTCTGAACGAGTTATTGGCAAATGAAACCGCATTGGATCGAAATGATTATTAACAGGACTGATTTTGATTCGCAGTGTTATTTTGACCGAATATTTTAGGGGTTCTTCGATTTGAGATATGTTTTACGTTCATTAAGCTTTGGACCGACCTTGGAATCGATGTACTGGTTTTTCCTGATCTAATCTAATCTAATCTAACCTCACGCAGCCAAGTCTTGCAAGCATCCTGGAAAAGGACGCCTTCTTGAATGCATCTTGAATGAAAGTGTCTGAAATCACTCTACTACTTCAAATCAAAGGAAAGAAGCGTGGACCTCCCGTACCAAACGTTTCCATACACCGTTAAATAATGTGATAATTTGCATTTTATCTTCGAGAGAATAGATGCTAGAAAGATTAGTTTATGCTCTAAAGTCTGGCAATAAGTTCCCAAGGTAATAGCACCTTAACTCGCACACTGAAATTGAGATTGAAATTTAAAATTTACAGAATAATACATTTAGTCGAATGTTATATACTAGTCTTTTATAACAGTATAAAGAACAATCGACACACTACTCCATCAAAAACTACGATAATGGGATCTGATAAAAATAAGAGTCCGAAGATGCATTCCACGCCTTCTGGCAACTTTGCTTCTATTGATGTACAAGCTCATTGATTAAGAACCACCCAGGGGAAGACTTGGTCCTATACCCAATGATTTAGTTATCTCCAATCCTCTCATCCAATCGCTATGTTTTGTGATATAGTGGACGGATTATTATAATTTGAGATAACTCAATGCAGATGTCTTCCAAATTTGGCAGATCGACAGGCAATCGGTGAAGATCGGTTAGTTCAATCCAAGATGCATTTTTTATTCATTTAGTTGTGCATCTTAAAACTCATAACAGTAACCTAATTAGGCTGCATGAAAAAACTACGAACTTTTGAGTTTTCGGTTTAGCTCTGCAAACGGTTTAGCTGCTTTTGTCCAAGATTTTTGATTTTTTTTCTGTAGTTGTAGCTTGTTGTTTATATTGCGAGAGTTCTCTCTTCACGAGAGCCCAATATCGCTCGATAGGTCTCAACTCCGGGCAGTTAGGTGGATTCACCTCTTTCGGTACAACATGGATTCCATTCGCTTTATACTGTTCCAAAGCATCTTTGGCGTAGTGACAAGTTGCCAAATCAGGCCAGAATAGCGAGGGAGCGTCATGGCTGCGTAAGAATGGTAGCAATCGCTTCTTTAGGCATTCTCCACGGTATATTTCCTTGTTTACCATTCCTGAAGTGATGAAGCTTTGGCTTTGCTCGACTATAGCTGAATATTGCCTGCCAAATCAAATATTTTTCGGGAAACTTGGCCTTTTTCGTCATCCTGAAATGCTGCCTTATGCCGTTCCATTGCATGCATTGCATGGCACTATAATAAGACATTCCGGGTAGCTGGTCAAAGTCTTCCAGCACATAAGTTTCATAGTCCGTTATCACCCAGAAAAACTTCGTCAAATATGCGCGATACAACTTGCGAGCCCAGGTTTTAGCCGTCACATTTGGTTTATCCTTACGGTTCGGTATAGTTTTCACCTTGAACGACTTCATATCTTGCCGCTGCTTGGAAGTATGCTCGAAAGTTGGGGACAGTTTTATCTTTCTAGCCACAGTACGTACCGAAAGATATGGTATCTTCTGCAATATTTGCTTCACCTTCTCGTCCTTCTGGTGGTTCCTGAGATCCGTTTTTGTTCCGCTTCCAACCTTCCTGACTGTTGCCAAACGTGTAGCGAAAGATTTAAGAACGTTATGGCCAGTGCTTGCAGGAAAACCCAGCTTTTTTGCTATTTTACTTCCTGACAGATCCGGATTTTCATTGCGACCGCACACACTTGCTTTTCGCGCTTGCTCTTCTTTCGGCGCCATCTTCGATCTAAAAGCTTGTAGTAAAGCTTGCTTCAGATAGAATTGGAACAAAAACAATTGCCTGTATTTCAGTTATTTATTATTGAATTCAAGATCTTTTTTTATACAAATGTAGCGTTTTCTTCATACTTTTAAGAAAAAATACGGATAAAATTATTCGTCACGGTTTCGAAAGAAATTCTCGAATTTTTCCTGTAACACGGCTCATCAGGCGGCGCACACCTTCTTCGTCCATCGTTTTAGCTATCTTATTCCACCAGGTCTTCATCTGATTGATGTCTTTGACAACCTTTCCCTTTGCCTTGAGTTTCCTTTTCATGATTGCCAAGTATTTCTCAATAGGGGGGAACTGGGGGCAGTTGGGTGGGTTAAGGTTTTTCGGAACAACTTGGACCCCTTTCTCTGCATACCATTCTTGAACGACTTTGCTGTAATGACAGCTTGCCAAATCTGGCCAAAACATTACGGGATGGTCGTGGGATCGAATGAACGGCAAAATTTGTTTTTGGACACACTCTTTTTGGTATAGTTCCGACGTCATTGTCTTATTTGTAACGAAAACTTTCGTTTTTTTGCTGGCCAAAAAAACGCCCTGCCAAATCATGAATTTTCGTGCAAATTTGTCGGCAAAAACAAATTTAAATTTGGCTGGAACTTCCCCCCGAGCCGTTGCCAAGTAAAATTTTTGACCTGGGATTTGCCCGAAGTCAGCCTTGACATAGGTTTCATCGTCCATTAGAAGACACCCGTCGAACTTGGTCAGCACCTGGTCGTATAGCTTCCGAGCACGGATTTTGGCCACACTATTCTGTTTTATGGTCCGATTTGGCTGTTTGCTAGCTCGATATGACTTGATTCCTTACCGGAGTCGAGTTATCCTCACGGTACTGAATTTTCTGGCCAAATCACGGTCCGACAGATTGGGATTCCTCCTAATCGTCTTCAAAATCTTACCACGCAGTTTCTGGTCGGCAGTTCCACTCCGACGATTGGCTTGAGGCTTCCGAATCCTCGTCAATGTTTCCTTACATCGTTTGATAACGCGCCATACGGTATTTCTGGGCAATTTCAGCTGTTTAGCTAGCCTAGATGCAGACCACAATGGATTTTCCAAATAACTGTGCACAATTTTTTCCCTTCTTTCGGCTTCCATGTTGATTGTTTACAAAGTACAGTCGATTTGCGGAATGTCAAAAATACATACGTGAAGCTGACAAAATTCCCGACACGTGGGCGCCAAGAACTTCCAAATCCGTCCACCAGGAGCGCCACAATATGAGCCAAAGTTTGTTCCAATTCTAAATGAAGCAAGCCTTATTACCGAAAATTGAGTTTACATAATGAACAGACATACGTTCATCAGTCTGTGAGATATTTTACGAGCTGATGAAGTATTTATACAGTCTTACAAATACAGTTTCAAAATTACAGAATCACTCATTACATTTACTATAAAAGATTGAGCTAAAATGCAAATATAATGTGCAAGATTGAGCTAAAATGCAAATATAATATACATTTCTGATGCTAAGTCAATGTACAAGCAAACAAACCGAACGCCCACCGCTTCCATCAGATTGTATGCATTATTCATCACACATTCAGAGTATCAAAATGCATCTGACGGCCTGACCTTCTAATTTCAGCCCACTTGAGCGATGGTCCTCCAGGGTGACCGAGCCCGCTTAAGGTGAATGAGTAATGATAGTCTGAAGGGTTCCAAGTTTCATCAAAACAATTTGCTCTGAAGCATGAGCCAACCTCAAACGAAGGCGTTCATAACTGTTTCCGCAATCGAGTAATGAATCAGTCCCGAGAGGGCGTTTACTTTTTTATTTTTCTCAAAAGCAAAACTCAACATTACAATCGAAAATTTGTCTCCTTTCTCTACTTCAGTCGGGCTTGTAGCGATGACATTCTGAAATCCGCATGTTCGATGGTCATCAAGGGGGCCAGACAAAGGCAAAAAGCAAATTCCCTCCCGGTTAGTCGTGTCTCCGTTGAAAGAGGACATCTGAACGCCATATTTGGCAGTATAATGGCGCCATTAAATCATTGGAATGATCGGATCCGTGCGGAGAAAGATCCATCGCATATCACACGAGCACTCCCGTCCCGGTCGATCATGCCACTATCGTAGAGGAGACAATCAGCCGAACAAAGAGAGTGATATAAATATCGGATCGTAGCGGTGGTTTTTTGTTGTCACTAGTGCCGACGTCCGCTTGCCGGTGAGTTGGCTGACAAAATATGGTCAAAACGGGTTCGATCTGGAATTCTCAGCATCTTATCAGTGGGACGTGCGAGCAACGGGCGCTCGTTGGATCACGTTCGAATTGTTTGGTCCATAAATATCGTTACACCGTTGCGTTATGCGAGACGTGACTTTTGTTGCGCCTCGTTTCGGTTCGTGGCTGGTGCGCGATAGAGTGCCGTTTGACCTGATGATGGGACGTTAAATCATACACTATGTGGTTGATAAATTACGGTTGGGCTATCGGATTTCCGTCGGTATAATGTGACCACTCGTAAAATTCCACTATTGGAAATATTCGACCATTTGCAATGTAAATAGAAGGTAGACTTTGACACTAAACACCGAAATCAATTTTCAACCTCTAATTCAATAAGTGTCGAGAGAAGGGGCAGCTGTAAATATGGCCGTCACAAAACTAAGAAGTCCATCGCAATTTTATATTTAATTTTATTTGGCATATTAAGGCCTTCTA
Organism: Aedes japonicus; assembly: GCA_034211315.2. Lineage (NCBI taxonomy): Eukaryota > Metazoa > Arthropoda > Insecta > Diptera > Culicidae > Aedes > Aedes japonicus. Next base: position 165,195 of record JASCZW010000762.1, on the reverse strand, counting down.
AAGCATTCTAAAGCCCCCTGAATTTCTTGGAAAGACTCTATCGTGAATCCTAGAGAGTTTGGGCTGTTTAGTGGAATAATATTAATATGCAAAATAAAATTATATAAAATTGCGATAGACTTCTTAGTTGTGTGACGGCCTTATTAACAGCAGCCCCTTCTCTCGACACGGCTCTTTTTAGAGATTCTCCAGCCTTAGAACGGAAATCTCCTTACACACTACATCGAATCTTGAACCGAATCCAATGTCCGCATGCTCCGTCTGCTCCTCAAAATTCACACTTTCGGGACAGGCAGTACATGATGAAACCAATGTAAGTATTTCTTCAACAATCATGTTCAGATAGGTACTGTGTCTGGTAAAAGTTTACTTCTTCCTGTTCACCATGGTCGATAGAATCGGTATGAGTCGATAAGTGCTTCTATCTTTCCGCGTTCCACGCCTACTTGGTTTCGTGTCATTTCAAGGCAGGCAGATCCTCCGTACCTTAGCGTCGTTGTCGTGCTCGGTTAGCGGTATTCGCAATCATGGCCTTAGCCGCCTTTTCTCCAGAATATTTAGTCAACATGGTTGTTGAATTTCAACTGGCCGTCGATCATAACTCCATATGTATGAGTACTCGTTTATAGGTTATGTTTTGTATCCTTACTGTGATCTCTTCTCGATGCGCTGTTTTATAGTTACTGATAAACAGCACTTCAGTTTTGAAGTGGGCAACCTTTCCTTTTTTTGAAGGGATGAAAAATCTGCATATAGACTCCTGAAGAACTCATGGTGTGGGGATAAGAGTGCCAACCCCTCGACCTACTAAAAACCCACGCAACCCATGCTTCTAGCCTTGTATTAATACGGGGTGGGGGGAGGGGGGGAGCACCCGCTTATGTCTAACTACATTACCTTACCTTACCAATCAGACTAAGGCTGGCGTGGCCTCTGGTGTACACAGAAGTTGTCTCCATTCTATTCGGTCCATGGCTGTCACTCGCCAGCCTTGCTGTCTGCGGAGGGTCCTTAGGTCGCCTTCTACTTGATCGATCCACCTTGCTCGTTGCGCGCCTCTTCTTCTTGTACCTGTCGGTTCATTTTCGAGAATCATTTTCACAGGGCTGTCGTCCGACATTCTTACGACATGCCCAGCCCATCGTAGTCAAACGATTTTTGCGATGTGTACGATGTAAGGTTCTCCCAGCAACTGGTGCAATTCATGGTTCATTCGCTTCCTCGACATTCCGTCTTCCATCTGCACTCCACCGTAGATGGTACGCAGCACCTTCCGTTCAAAGACTCCAAGGGCGCGTTGGTCCTCTACTAGCAATGGATGTCCAACTACATAGGACTTTTGTAGTTAGTCAGTCCCTCTGACCTGTCGTTGGTCGTTTCGCCATTTATCCTGGAGCTCTAGGACAATCTGGGAGGCCGCCGTGTTTACAGCGTACCAGGTGTCCTGTTCTTGACACATTTTCTGGGCAAGATTATCCGAGTTCATGCCGTTCCTTGCGTTGTTGAAGCGACGACACACGAAGAACGCATGTTCTGCGGTTTCTTCCGCATCCGCGCAAACGGGACACGCGGAGGACCCGGTGTGCCCGTACTTTCGCAGATATTGGCTTGACCGTATCTGTGTCAAGTGGAAGGTAACATTTCCATGTGCCGACTGACCCATCCGAATATCCCCGGAAATAATCGGTGGGTCCGACCGACCTTTGGTGGAAGTATTCCACTTTCTCTGCCACTTGACCATTAATGCGACTCTAGTGGTTTTACGGATACCTCTCGTGCCTCTTTGCTCGAAGCACTCTACGTCCTCTTTTATGATGATGCCGAACGGAATCATCCCCGCTAAAACGCATACCGCGTCGCGTACCACTGTGCGGTATGCGCTGACCGCTCTCAGGCACATTAGCCTGTGGGTATTTTCGACCTTGCCGAAGTAGCTGACCTCTGATGCGACTCTACTGGTTTTACGGATACCTCTTGTGCCCCTTTGCTCGAAACACTCTACGTCTTCTTTCGCGTGACACTGTACAGTATGCGCTGCCAACTCTCAGGCACATTAACCTGTGGGTAATTTCGAGCTTGTCTAGGTGCCTCTTAGTACTCATGGCGGTGGCCCATGCCGGCACGCCGTACCTCAGTATGGACAGGGTAACTCTGGCCAGGAGCTTACGCTTGTTTTCCTGCACCGCATTCGATTGCATTCCACACCATGCGGGATAATGCCGGTATAGCCATGGAAGCTTTCTTACAGGCGTGGTCGACGTGGCTGGTAAAGGACAGCTTATCTTCGATCATAACCCCCAAGTACTTCAGGAACCACTTTGAGGTGATGGTGCAATCTCCAGCACCGATCGTAGCTATTTGCTCCGATTTCTTGTCGCTGACCACCGTGATCTTCGCTTTGTGGTGGGCTAATTCTAGTTTCCTGGAGCGCATCCATCCCTCGATAATATCGATGGAGTGCGAGGTCGTTAACTCCACCTCCGTTATGAAGACCTCTAGGGTGATTTCATCCACAAAGCACGCCATATATCGTGTTACAGAGTGTCGGGCTCTGAATTGAAGCTTGTGGAACTCCCGCGGTGACTTAATCACGTTCCTAACCCGCCATTATGTTGCATAATAGTACCCGATTCTGGAAGTAGTTGCTTAGAATCCTATACAGATACCCAGGGACCTGTAGGCGTTGAATCGAGTTTGCAACTGGAGCCTCCCAACTGGCGCTATTGAACACATTGCTTATGTCCAGTCCACAGTAGTGAACTGCCGCATCTTGCGTTGTATTGCCACCTCTGCCGTCTTAGTGACGGATCTGATGGCGTCCACCGTTGACTTTCCTTTACGGAAGCAAAATGGATTGCTGGACAGACCATCTGTGCCCTCTGTATACTTTGACAACCTGTTGAGGGTGCCTCTCCAGCACCTTACCCGTCGTGTCTAGCAAGCATATCGGACGGACCACCGGGTGGCTTCCCTGTTTTCAGTAGCAATACTAGAGTCTGAATTTCCACGCGTCCGGGAAGACACCCTCGTCCAAACATCTATGCAACAGCAACCTGAATATTCCGGGAGCCACTGAAATAGCCATCTTGATGGCCAGGTTCGGTATTCCGTCAGGTCCTGGTGCTTTGTTTGCCTTTAGCGACTTACCTGTCGCAATGAGTTCATAGTTTGTAACAGTCGCCTCATCCCCTTCTTTTGCGGTGCCGTTGTTATTGTCATGGGAAAATTCTGCAGTTATGAAAGACCAAGGACTCTGGTCATGGCGCGGAAATAGTCCCTTAATGACCACACGGAAAAAAATCCGTGCCCGGATCCGTGAACTGCAGTCATGAATTCGAGAACAAGCAAAAATACACCGTGAACTGAATCACGTAATCATGAACTAAATCACGTTTTTAGGTAAAAATCCTGAAAACGTGAACTAGTTCACGGTCCGTTTTCATATTCGTGAACGCTTTTGTTTCTGTGCACGTACAGTAGCTCTGGTGACGTGCCCTTGGTTTTGGCCATTTCCACCCAATAGGCGTCCCCCATGGGTTTGCATTGGCTTTCGAACACAGATCCTCAAAGCAGGCCTGTCTATTGGCTTTTATCTCCCTCTTTAGGTAGACCTTGGTGGCGACTAGCACCAAATGATGCCCCGTTCTTTCGGGATCCGCCCCGTTCTTTCGGGATCCGCCCCGTTCTTTCGCGCTCTTTGCATCCTCCTTCTAGCTCTGAAACAAATTCTCCCGAGTTCGGGGGAACTAGGGTTGATTGCCGCACGGACCCTGGGTTTCGCATGTTCTCTGTTCCGCTCGAGTACCTCTTTGAATACTTTTTTTTATCGAAGTACGATGTCTACCATCTACGAACGAATAGAGTGGGTGCTCTTCCCTCTGAACGCTGCCTTGCATTGTGGATGATGTGACTTGTCGAGTGGTCGCTATGAGTGTAGCCATTCTCCACTCTCCAGTTGTTTAACCGCCCAGGGCTGCAGAACGTCACGTCGATGATCGTCTCCGCTCCGTTGATAGCTACGTTGGCCAGGTCTACTACCCCACGCCAACGCATAGGCATTAATGTCGCCCGCTACTACCAACGGGTTTCGACCAGTTAACGTAGTTGTCATTCGACCAACAACTTGTGAGAATTGGTCAATTGACCATCTTGGCAGCGCATAGCAGCTACTGAAGAACACTCCATTCACTTCTGCGACCGCAAAGTCCTCATTTGAAGTGTACACAACTTCCTGGACCTGGAACTTGCTTCTTTCTTAGCGTTTCAAGCTCATTGCTTGCTCTCAACTTAGTGTTCTAAATAAACTTCCACAGTTATTAATTGAAAGCTTTCGATGCCAGGTACCATTTTTGCATTAGTCTGATTATGTAGCAAGTACAATCCTACCCTAATGCCCAGGGAGTAGAGCAATTTTCCATAACGAAAAATTCCTATACCAGACCGGGAATCGAACCCAGCCACCTCCAGCATGGTGTTGCTTTGTAGCTGCGCCTTTACCGACTGGGCTGAGAGACGACCCAAGAACTTGCCCGTCGTCCATAATACCGCCATATTGGACCCATCCACAACCCAATTTCCGTTACTGGAAGGGATGCGGTATGTGTCGTTTATATTATGGTGATATCCGTTTCTGACGCGTAAACTGTCTGGCATAGCAGTTGCTGAGCTGCCTCACAGTGGTTCAGATCTATCTGGGTTACCCGCACTGTGTTTAGCATTTTGGTTTACCCGGCCTGGTTTCCCAGAGCACGTAATGCATTTGGGGGGGTTTCTTACAGTCCCGGGCCTTGTGGCCTTTCCCTGAGCACCTTCGGCATAAGTCACTCCTATCGGGACCCTTACATTCACACGACATATGCCAGCTCGCCAGGCACTTAAACTCAGTGAGTAATCAGACCACCCCACTTTGAGTTTTGCCACTTTTAGGGCCGAGTCCGCGGTGGCTACTGATAACCGTATTGTTGCCACTTGAGCCCCGATTGGACCTTCTCGCTGCCGTATGGCTGTTATGGCTACCTTGACCCCACACTGGGTCATAATGGCCGTGGAGATTTCGCCAGCCTCCGTGATTTCGTCCAAGTTTTTGCATTGGAGAGTCACTAACGCGGCTAGAGCTCCACGCCTGCTCCTAGGGCCTGTCCTTCTTGAGCTCGAGGATCAGCTCTCGGTGTGAGTGCGGAGGATACTCCGCGCGTCGGCGCCCAGATCCACGAGCTTGGCGTTATCGCGCATCGCCTTGAGTACCTCGGAGTCATTAGACTCGTCGGTCTTCAGAATGAGGGCCTCCCCGCGGTTACGCTTTCAAGCCAGGCCTCGGATCGTTTTTGCTTTTTGAGGTGTATCGCTGTTTTTCCGGACCTTGGTCCTTGAAACGATTGCATTAAAAAAAGGGTATTTTTTTCGGATGGTAATATAAAAAAAAGCTAAGACAGATAATTGCTTTTGATAAATTTCCTATCGAAGGGAATTATTTAAGCTTACTGACGCTCTTGCGAGCGGCCTTCCGGCAGTTAACCGGAACATTCGTCATGGCGGACGAAAACATGCATGTAGGCATGTTTTTGAGATCTTTCTTCGTTTTATTTATCAATTCCTTCTCAGTTTTCGCGACAAAATTGTTGGCGTAGATTTAACGTTTCAGGTTGGCCCAAAAATTCTCGGTGGGACGCAGCTGGAAGACGTTGGGTAGGTTCGCCGACTTGGGTAGCACATCGATATTCAGCCGCTCCATTTTCTCCAACGATCGCTTCGAGTAGTGGACCAGATCCAGCCAGAACACCGTCTTCACCCTTATAGTATTTTTTAATGAACGATGCAACTTCCGGCAGGCATTTCGTACTATAAATTTCCCCGTTCACGGCCAGTCCAGAGCGATAGAAGAGCGGATTTGACATCCCCTTCTCGCTGATTGTCAGCGTGCCTTCTTGTGGAACTTGGTGTGTGAATTGAACTTCACCTCGGAGCTTACTTTCTTCGTGGGAGAAGTAAAATACGAAGTGCCCTACCAGTCGTTGCCATCTAGGGTGAGATAGGTCTGGTCGTCAATCACCACCACCATGTCGCGATTCACCGGGAAAATCAAGTTGACCATCTTATTCAGCCGCTGCCGCTGCGTCGTTGCCTGCAGCTCCGAATCCAGCGGACGCGACTTCCACTTCCTGACATGTATGTTCGTGTTCGCTAGGTACTTTTTGACTGTTTGGTCGGTTGAACCGACCTCCCGGCCAAGCGCACACATCGATGTATCCACTTTTCCCTCGGTCTTCCTCTTCAGCATCCTTTGGAGCTTCTTGTCGCTCAGGGTCGTCGACCGTCCGGAACCGGGCTTTCTTTCGATGCTCTGATTGTTGTCTAATAGTGTCAAGATATTGTAGATGCCAGAACGGGCGTGTCCGGCGTTCACAAAGTGCCGCACGATGTCCGTTCTCGACGCGGTGGGGTGCCATTCTTTGAACAAGCACACTTCTTAAGGAAGATGCTTCACTGTTTTTGCAATCACGGTTACAGTTCGACTGACAGAGCTGTCAAATTTTGTCTGCTGACTCATGGGTTACTATGATTGATGCTGCATGAGTAGTTTGGTAAACTTTTGTCCATTTTTTTAATGCATACGTTAGTAGCCTTTCTACACTTTCAAATAGAGACGATATCCTTTCAAGTTAACATTTCCACCTCTTCTGGCGTTAAGAGTTAAATCAAAAGTCCGTAAGTTTGGGCCTGAATGTAAAGTAGAAAAGTTCAAATGCGTAAATGTTAAGGAATACACTTGTGAAAACTAATGGTTTGGAATTAATTGTGTTGGTATTAGTATTGGTCTCCAAATATACTGCTAATTAAAGAAAATTTGAATCTGATAACAAAAATGCAGGTAATACCATTAAAAATTACTGGAAATTTGTCAGAAAATCATAATTCGATCGGCTATGGAAACATTGAACAAAAAAAAACCTCTGAAATAAGTTAGTTCAACATTCTCAACTGAATGCTGAGTGCTACTAATTCTACCAGACATAAAGCTATATTTCATTATTTAAAATCTCCCATTTTTCCATCGGAAATTCGTTAAATCATTCATTGGGGTCATGTGATCAAATACCATTAATATTGTTGATAACTACCGCAGAAAATTTTCTACGTATTAACTGTAAACGCTCAATGTAACTCCGCTAATTAAAGATTTCCCTGTTTTACGGTACATAAAAGATAAAAAGAAACATTTAATTTTTTGCGTTATCTAATGTACATAAGGGGAATGCTAGAGTTGGCAGAAAATAATGGCATATTTCATGTAAATTTAAGCCAGATAACGCCTACATCTAGCCTAGTTGTATGGAAGATTGCAAACATTGTTGTATGGCGCATGATAGATTGCATACAATTTCGTTGTTTACGCCTGCTGTAGCTAAGAACTAAACGAGGGGAAATTTTACACGCCTGTGAAAATTCATTTATTTTTTTGGGTACTAAACATCGTTTTCAATGAAATTTTGCTTTAGTTTATGAAAGTATCGTACCATCTTGTACGTCTTCGGCAACCACTTAGTTCCTTGTTTAAAGAAACGAACCTCGTAAATTTTCCCCAAACAAAACATTCTCCAACCCGAATGAGGGGGGAAGCAATCCATTCCATCAGGCCCATCGATCATCGGCTGTTTATTGTGCCACCATCTCGCGACGCTATTTTGGTGGCCAATTGGGTCAGCTAGTGAAAAAGAACCGCCGAAGATGCGCCGATGTTTTCCGCTTCCACATTTTCATTCTTCCCTTCGTTCGCTTTTTCCTCCCCTTCGAAACAAAACTGTGCCGAAAACTCACTTTCCATCTGACAGGCGGCGGCGGCCGTTGGCGAAAATGCTGCGTTGGCTGGCGGTGGAGACATTCGGTGTCGCATTATTTATCCTAAACTACACCCCACAGCGCGCTTGTCTGACTGGTGCTGTAGGGAAAGGTCGTGGATTCTAGTAACCCCCTTGAATGGCGATTGCTGAGACGTACCGGATGGAGGATACCAAAATCTGAACAACAACAAGACGAACCCAAAGACATCTGTTGGTTGCGCTCGAACTGTTGGGGCGCCGCTCGGCGGAAAACAAAACAAAATAGCACCGCGATGACGTCCAGTCAGTGCGTTATGTTTAAAAATAATAAGTGAGTGAGCTGATGACTAAGTTGGTTTCTATAAGTAGACACCTTCAGCGGGAGAGGCCCGGATAATGAGACATTTCTATGCAAGACTGGTATTCACCGGCAGGTTTTGCATTTATTAAAATGTGATTCAATGTTTCATGCTTAATATCGCACCGCAAAGGATTGATATCTCGATGCATTGGATCGCATTCGGTAGCAAGGGTAGCTGTGCAGATTAGGGATTTTACGACCTTGCCTATCCCATGTCGAATTGTAGATCACAAGAAAGAAATCCGTGAAGGTGACACGTTTCGTACAGTATGACAAACTATGACATCAGCTCGGATATGTACCTATATGTTCGTTTGATTTCCCTTTTCCGATAATGGGAACAGACATTGGAAACGACACGGTAGCCGTAGAGCCATGATGTCACCTCGATGTTGTCAGATGTTCGCTTTCTCGAAAAGGGACGGGTTTTTTAAATTGCTGCTAGAAGCATAGAGTTATGCATACAAGTGGCAGAAGAAAGAATCGGTTAGAAGCTGACATCAGCCATCGTGCCTTGTTACATGGTTTCACTTGATCTATTGACCTTGACTGTCGTCATTTGACTAATGGTATGATATCATTCTTTGACGGCAGTGTCTGAAGGTTTTGCCATGTCTTTTCAAGCAAACAATTCGGTTTTGGAATTTGTTAACATGTTTACATTCTTTCCTAAGCAATTTGAGACGACAAATAGTTGAATGTACACGAGGAACAAATGTGTGTTCATAATTTAACACCCACTGGCCGGCAATTGTATTATGGAAGAAATCTGTTTACATCCAAGTGACCATTGGAAGCAGCTTTAATCCGGGAGCTGCTTTCACATTTCAACTGCAGATCCAGCAACCTATTTCAGAATTTCTGCAGGCTCACGCCCATTCCGAGGTTACTTTCACATACAATAAGCTTCGCATGTAAACATTACCGATATCATTTGGATAAGGGCACTGCAACACACTTCCAAATTTGGAAATGTAAATTTCCAAACCAGGCACGTATTTAGTATTATTTGAAAATAGGATTACCGCTATACAGGTATGATCAGATTGATCTCACCCATGGCCGCCTTCTTAAGGACACTATCTTGTACATTCGTAAAGATCAGAAATTTCGACGTTGATTCGAAATTTATTTCATTTACTCGTGACAAAATAAGCGCAAAAATTATCGCTGCTATACCGCCCGTTAGATATGCAACCTACATAACAAAACTCTGTACACCACGTGGTGAATGCATCTGAAATTGTACCAGCCTTTTACGCGTGCATGCGCGTTGTTTTCATTTGTTACTTCTGACCAGCAAATGGTTGTTTTCTACATTTCACTAGTCTTCTTTTTTTTCACTCCACATTCTGCCAATAATCAAAATCCCCGCTCTATATCAAACTTTGAAACTGCTAATAATCATCGATTCATTCGCGACAGAACGGAAAAACACTATAATTTATTGATTTATGTCTGGGTGTCACAATACTACCACTAATTACCAAAACTATTAGCGAATTCGTTTTTGATTCAGTTCCAACCTGGATCGGATATCAAAATTAGGTCGGACTGTTGTGTGTTGAAAATCAGTGAATTTGATTTTATCAGTAACTCGTATCGGATTGAGGTTTGCACTAACAATAAGTTCGGGTATCGCAACTGGTTCCAACCTAGGTTTAAAATCGAATTCGATATACGCTGATGTAACTCTTCTTCCGGGTGCGGGAGCGAAGTATAAAAATGAAAAAAAAAACGGGCAAATACTACCGACGATCACATATTTCGGGAGGGATTCGATTGTCCCAAATAACCAAGTATTTTAAAGGTATTATACCATTTATCGTTTCATAATTATTTAAGTTATCGTCCAACAATTGTGAACTGAAGATAAAATGTATCATATCGATCGGCTTTTTTTTGTACCGATATTTCAGCGTAGTCAATATCGGGTGAAAAAAAAAATTCTCATGTTGGAGCGTTAACTTTGACGCCAGCTGTGGTCCAAACCATTCATAAGAAACATTTCAAATTTTATTCACATTAATCTCCGTATTGTTTCAACCATGGAGAAATTTTTAATATGCTACCTAAATTTTTCACAGAATAACGGATTTTTAAAAATTGGTATGTCCAAAAATGATTTTTTTCACATATGTTATGATGAATTCAAATTTATAAACTTCATCAACACATCACATTAGGTCGAAACATTAATTATAATGTTGTCAAAATTTCAGTCAAATGTATTGATAATTGACAAAGTTACAGAGGATTGAACAAAGCGTTTTTTGGAAGCAAAATTTTGCTCTGCTTTTTTTGCTACTGAGTGTAATTGTTATGGTAAATCAATATCTTACCATACCACTAATAGGATGTTAAGTATCGTTACCATACAAAAAATGACTTTTTCTTGAACAAAATTTCCGTAGAAATAAATAATTTGTGAATAATATTTTTTCTGCAGTTTTACTTTAAGTGGTATCGTTAAATTCTGGTTATATCATAAAATATTTTTTTCAACCGTTACGATATACGTTAACATAATATAATAATAAATACGATATAAAAATATAATAGATATCGTTACAGTACACTCAGTAGCAAAAAAAAAGCCGAGGAAAATTTTGCTTCCAAAAACCGCGTTGTTCAACCTCCTGTAAATTTGTCAATTATCAATATTTTTGGCTGAAAATTTTTACAAACATTATACAAAATGTATAGAGCTTATGTGACAAAAATTTAATGTTGATCAAATTTATGAATTTGGATTTATCATAAAATATGTGAAAAAAGTCATTTTTTGGACATAGCAATTTCAAAAATCCGTATTTCTGTGAAAAATTTAGGTAGCGTATTACAAATTTCTCCATAGCTTATAAAAGTACAGAAAATAATGTGGACAAAATTTGAACTATTTCCATTAAGTGGTTTGGACTACAGCTGGCGTCAAATTTGACGCATCAACATGAGCATTTCCCTTTTTCACCCGATACTGACCATGCTGAAATATCGGTGCAAAAAAAAAAGCCGATGTGAATTCATCTTATTAGTACACATGATTTGTTACGCGTGAAATATCCCAAATAACTAGTGTAACCCACAAAGAACTTTGTAAATATGGCATTCAGTATGAATTGGTTTGTGAAAACTACGTATACAGTGTTATACAGTATTATTAATAAAATTCACCTCGGCTTTTTTTTTGCACCGATGTTTAAGCAAGGTCAGTAATACTGACTCAGTATCGGGTGAAATGTTGACATTTGATTTTTTAAAAGCTTTTCGTTGTGAAAAATGTATAGAAATTGAAAGGATATAATTAAAAAATACAAGCAAAAGTAAATCCTAACCAAAGCAAAGGTAATCCAACAAAAAAACCTTGGTTTATGGAACTTTAAGTAAACTAGGATATACTAGAAATACTATAATAGTTAAAATTCACTAAATTTTTTTAATTAAAAGTCAGTTAGAAAGTAAAATCTACTTAATTAAATTGCAACATACCCTTCACGCAGACTGATAAAACCGCTCCCTAATAACATGAGTCATACATTTTGTGATAATAAACTAAAAATTACGTATTGTTAAAACAGTTTCCTATATATTGTTTATCTTGACCATAATTCATATCTTTCCTTCGTTATATCATAGAATCAATAAGCAAGGGATATAGAATACGGCACTGTTATTTTCTTGTTTATGAAATCATTATCATTTATAGAATACGCTATTTATGATTGTTTAAAGTTTGAATGGTTTCTTACATTACAACAGCATTATACACGGATGATACGTATAATGATGATTACAACATAAAAAAAATGTATAATAATGGTTATAAAGAAAATGGTAGTTTTCCATTCGGGGTGTTCATTATTTCTAACACACAACAAGCAGAGGTTGTCTTATTTCACTGTTAGTTTAAGTAAAACAAAGCATTATTGTTTGATTTTTTTTTTCGTGAAAACGACGCAGCAAAAACAAAACACGTCAGTTTCAAAGCACGGCTTGCTGCGATCTTTTGAATGGACGCGAAGAACAAATGATCAGAAATAAATATTTACACAAGTGACAGTAATTTTAAGAAATTTTTAGTAATAGTTCACCTGGATCTCTAAACAAGATAGCGAATGAGTGTCTAAGAAAAGGAATTTTAGAGTCATATGTCAGATAACAAAAAAGCCACAAAGAGACCATGTGAAGCATGGCCCACTAAGTAATGGAACAACATCATTTGAGTCTATTTCGGATTTTCATTAATGGATTTGGAAACCAATTTCACAAAAGTGCATACTATTCCTAATGTTTTGAGAAAAAATACGAAACGAACTATTTGTCGCAGTTCAGAGGATGTATTCGAGAAGCATGGCACAAACATATATACTCATCCAAATTCAACCGATTATCGTTTATCGGATTGTTTTGAAATTTTCTGGGAATGAAGAACTACTAAGAAGTTATGAGTTACAAGATTTGTTTTATTCAATTTCATCTCCCATCCTGAATGGTCGCACTTTCCTTGTCAATTCACCAATCAAAATTTGTACAACCGATTTACCCAGTGCTTTTGTTGTTATTACCCAAATTTTCTTCAGTTGCAGCTCTTTTTTTCGGATGTTTGTGAAGTTCCATATTCATAATTGCCCAGAGTTTTTCAGTTTGGTGAAATTCCGGTGAATTTGGTGGGTTCATACCTTTGAGCACAAAACTGACTCCGTTGGCTCGGTACCACTCCAACACGCTTCACAAACAAACACAATTATACTCTTATGCCCAAAGAAGTCGAGATTTTTTTCAAGTCGACTGGACTGGGAATCGAACCTGCCACCTCGGGATTATTAGCTCCGTGACTTTACTGACTAGGCTATCTGAGGCCCCTTCTCCACACTGCATATCAATTTAGATCAATTTTCTCTGTACCGTCGTCAAACCTTATTTTTTCGCGAAAAAAACATCGGACTGTATTTTCTTGTTCCTGTTTCCAGAATTCTTTTCTTGATGTTTATATCGTTGTCTACAATTGCAACAAACCAGCAGTCGGTGCTCATGTAATTTTCAGTTCATATTATTATTATTATCTTATATGACATTGTTTATTCATTACTATCATCTTTACCATCATCATTGTGTTCTCGTGATTTATATTATATGTTAATATTAAAATAATTTTATAATTTTTATCTTATAGGTTATATATAGGGTATATGTCCCTTAACTCAGCCTATTATGCAACCATCGATCACATTTTTTATTATAACTCATAAAGTTTTTAAGCTGTAAGCGAGATTTAACTAGTTATACACTTGCAAAGATAAGATTGATAAGACATTTGGAAGAAAGTTTAACCAACAGTTACACAACCCATTTTATAACGTTCGAAACTTTCGAGGGATACGAGTTTAATGTCGGTCTATGGGCACCAAATTGGGTCTATTCATGGATGCAACCTCGTCCCATTCGATGGATTCATTACTAAATGTAGTCTTTATACGATTTTTTCTGATTTTATGAATTAATGCATTGCTAGCTGTATTCGATTTACTTAATACAACATTTCACAAAACATACTTAAGTAAAACTGCATCTAAACACTTAAGTAATGTTTATATATAATTTATCAGCCATTCAATAATGAAAACATTATTATTTACTATACAATGATTTTGTTCCTTCGGTTTGTGTTTAAATGAGCCACGTGAATATAAACAACCGAAAATTTATGCATTTTCACTTGAATTTTTACCAATAACAACCTTTTTACAACGTTATTGATACAACAGGCCATAGTTGGGAACATTCAAAATAATATGTCCCCAACATTGGGTCTACGGTTTCCTTGTAAAATATTTTTTATTTCAGCTATGTGAACAGTTAGTTTGTAACGTGTCATTATTTTCTGCACATCCAGACTGCATTGCTTGCTCTATCGATTCAATTAAGCCAAATTTAGATCACTTGAAGATTGTGTAGATCATCTGTTCAGCTTAACTAGTGAAATCATGATGCCCCAAAAGTGCAAGAAATCAAAAATTACGCGGAAGTGAACAACTATAAGTTGATTAATATTGTCTCAATTGCTTCGGATTACATCGGTCCTCGCAATAGCAACATGATTTTGTTGATTTTTGCTAAATTAATGACACATTTGGTACATAGGCCGAATAAAGGAGCTAGGCTAACATTACATCCCCTTACCCTACTTTAAAATATTATGTCTTATATGTCCAATTATTATTTTGATCCTTTCTTCTCCTCTTATGATTTAGAAGTATCTAGTGCCTTGAATACAAGAAGCTGAAACAGAGTCTGTGGTAGGCTTTTGCACTTATTGCTGAATGTATTTCTCATTTCCGGTTTGCGAAGGGACATTTTATTAAATCTGAGCTGATCTGAATCGTGCAGCGCTGTGGGCCATTTGGCTAGTGTCTGATTTTATAGTTCTATTTTGGTCATTACTGTTTCAGTATTTTAAATTCATTTAGGCGTAATTGATAAAAAAAGTTTGTTTACGTTTCCTTAGCTTGCTAATAGTTTCAATTTTCAGCTCCGCATTATGCATCTTTGTAAGTCGTAGCCCACCTAACCTACGCTATGTAAATTGATGCTGATTGATTTTTACTGAGTTCACAATTTTTATGACAACTATCATTTTTATCATTTTCATTGATTTCCCTTACAATCAATGCATATATTATTATTTGTTATATATATTCGTTTTATATTTCATAGGTTACATATTTATGTATGTTTGTAAATTATAGCCCAGCTTATACACGCTGTATGCTATTGATGTTGTTGCGGATCGTAACTGAGTTAACGATTTTTATGACTACCATCATTTTCATCATTTTTGTATAAAATTTTTATATGTTTATATTACCCTAACCACTGTACTGCTTTAAATAGACAATAAGAGATCAATAAAAACAGTTTCTCACATGCCTCCGCCATGGCAGGACGGCCGAACAATCGTTCTCTATTTCATTTCGTAATAAATACACAACGTAGGATCCCCGCCCGTGCGCGATCAATTGTTTATTTATATTTTTGTAGGTCCAATCATTTTTATTATCATACCATGCATTTCTAATATATTTCCTATTACTTCCCATTCCATGCTATATATTTGGTAGATTTCTGATCACATGAAGCTTCAACCATCGTTTTGCCCGTTCCTTATTTTTAACTGACGTCTTATTTTTTATTCAGTTGCATATTGATTGTTTACAGGCAATGTTAATTGTCGTAGCTATTGTTTCTATTAATATTATTTTTCAGGCAATCCCCGACAATTCTAAGTTTTGTTTTTTTGATGGCATATTTATTATGTTCTTTTCTTGTCTGCTACATAGAAAAAAACTTCTCCTGCAAATTCAGCTTTTTCTTCAAAAAAGATCAAACTATAGTAGAAATTATGCATGTCAAAATAAAGTGCCCACTTCTTATTTTCTTAAAAAAAAAACAAGTTGTAGATCCAGTCTGTTGAGTGATCAGTAGTTGATGTGTCCTCCCCGGCCTTCAACAGATTTTGGAGGCGATTCCATAGGTTTAATACGTCAGAAACGGAAGAATGCCTTTGATTTTTTCGCGGTATGTTGTGGGTCATTCTCTTGCAGAAACACACATTTGTTTTCCAGCCCAGTTTTAACCAACGAAACCTCCAAATTCTCACGCAATATGTCGATGTAGGAATCTGTTGTCATAATATCATCGATTTTTACCAAAGCACCACACCCGCCCAAGAAAAACACCCCCACACCATCACGTTCCCTCCACCATGCTTAACTGTGCCTTGGATATGTCGATCATGAAGCGCTTCTCCAGGTCTACGCCATACACGAGCTTGTTTTTTGCTGTTGAACAACTCGAATTTGATCTCATCAATCCACAAAACAGTCTTCCAATATTCTAAAGGTTTATCAGCATGTTCCCGAGCAAATTTGAGTCGTTTCGCTTTGTTGACTTTGCTAATAAAAGGCAACTTCTTACAAAACCTGCTCTTCATACCGTGTTCAGCGATCCGTCTGCGTAGAGTACTGGCCGAGATCGGTTGTTGAATCACTTCCTTGATCTCACTGAGGGTAACCTTCGGATTTTTCTTGATTTCTCGAATGATTCTCGCATCTGTTCTACGTTTCCTTCCCCTTCCTGGGCGATCAGCTACTGAACCATAGGTTTTGTACTTTGCGAAAAGTTTGGTAACCGCTGCTTTGCTGTATCCAAACTTTTCACCAATCTTGCGATGCGATTCACCTTTCTCAAAGTCACGAATAATACATTTTCGGATCTGCAAGGGAATAGTTTTGCTTACCACCGTATTATCCATGGTTATTTATATAACTCGCACTGACTCTTTCTGACCAACAACTGAAATCCGTAAGAAGATCAACAAACACTTGGAAACGTCAAAAAAAAAATTGAATACGAGGGGTGTTTGGATGTAAAAATTACATACACATAATATATTTTCAATTGGGCACTTTATTATGACACACCAAATGTACACCACATGTGGTTCAAAAATAATTTTGCAAAAATGTGTATTATCCATTGCAAAAATACACATGCATCTTTAAAATAACAATATTATCATGCTTAGAAAAATATATGAATACGATATAATGAGTTTTTCAATGACTTCAGAGATGAAACGTGTTCATGAGAAAAGTGGGCACTTTATTTTGGCGGTGACTGTATATTTATTACATTTGGCTTGAATGCCCTCAATGTGATCTTTGAAGTTTAATTTTTGAACAAGTACCAGACCAAGGTATTTCACTTGACCAAGAAATTGGAACACCGTTCATAGTAACTATGTGACTACTACTAGGTTTCATAAAAAAAGCTCTAGGTTTATGTGGGAATATTATAAGTTGAGTTTTGGAAGCGTTGGGAGAAATCTTCCATTTTTGTAAATAAGAAGAGAAAATGTCTAAACTTTTCTGCAGTCTCCTGCAAACAACACGAAGACTTCTTCCTTAAGCGGAAATGCCTGTGTCATCGGCAAACAAGGATTTCTGACAACCCTGAAGCAAATCAGGGAGGTCGGAAGTAAAAATGTTATATAATATCGGCCCAAGAATGCTACCCTGAGGAACTCCAGCTCTAACAGGTATTCGATCAGATTTGGAATTTTGATAATTTACCTGCAGAGTTCTGTCAGTTAAATAATTTTGAACTAATTTCATAATATAGAGCGGAAAATTAAAGTTTTTCAATTTAGCAAGCAAACCTTCATGCCAAACATGCCGAATGCTTTTTCTATGTCTAGAAGAGCAACTCCAGTTGAGCAGCCCTCAGATTTGTTTGTACGTATTAAGTTAGTAACTCTTAAGACCTCTTAAGAACTCTTAAGTAGTTGAATGGCCATGGCGAATTCCAAATTGCTCATCTGCAAAAATTGAGTTTGTATTGATGTGAAGCATCATTCTAGTCAAAATTATCTTTTCAAAAAGTTTACTTATTGAAGGAAGTAAACTTATTGGTCTGTAGCTAGAAGCTTCAACTGGATCTTTCTCAGGCTTCAAAATTGTAACAACTTTGGCATTTTTCCATTTGGCAGGAAAATATGCCAAATGAAAACATTTATTAAATAATTTTACCATGAAAAACAAGGTACTCGCTGGGAGTTTTTTTGATGAGTATACAGAAAATTCTATCATCACCTGGAGCTTTCATATTTTTGAACTTTTTAGTTATAGATTTCATCCATATCAGTGCCCTAGGATTCATCAAAAATATTTTCCCGGGAGGAAATATTTAGATAATCACGAGCAACTTGATTCGCAATAGGACTTGTAAGACCCAAACTAAAATTATGGGAACTCTCAAACTTCTTAGCAAGTTTTTGAGCTTTTTCCACATTTTTTAACAGTATTTTATCACCTTCTTTGAGCGCTGGAATAGGCTTTAGAGGTTTTTTCAAAATTTTAGAGAGTTTTCAAAAAGGTTTGGAACTCGGGTCTAATTTTAACACATTATCTTCAAATTGTTTGTTCCTCAGGGCAGAGCAGCGTTTTTTAATTTGTTTTTGCAAAACTCGCCAGATAATTTTCATATAATTGAATTGAGCTTTACCTCGCATTTCGGAACTGAGACAGCTCTTGCTTCGACTATAGAAGTAGTCAGAGATTCAAGAGCATTATCGATATCATTTGTAGCTTCCAAAGGAATGTTAGCATCAAAGTTATATTCCATGAATGTTTGATATTGGTTTCAATCAGCTCTATGGTAATTGAAGGTAGAACTGTTGGGATTAGAAATTATTTCTTGGGATATTTCAAAAGTTACTGTAAGGTGATCCGAACCGAAGTCAGCGTGGGTAACCAATTGGCTACAAAGTTGACATGAATCAGTTAAAACCAAATCAATAGTTGAGGGGTTTCTTGCAGAAGAAAAACAAGTTGAGCTGTTTGGATATTGTATAGTATAATAACCCGCAGAACAGTTATCAAATAGTATATTACCATTGGAATTGCTCTGAGCATTATTCCATGAACTGTGTTTTGCATTAAAATCACCAATAATGAAGAATTTGGACCTATTACGGTTAAGCTTTTGAAGGTCACCCTTGAGAAGATTCTTTTGTTGTCCTACGCATTGAAATGGTAAATAGGCAGCTAATAGTGAAAGTTGACCAAATGTTGTTTCAACAGAAACCCCCAAAGTTTCAAAAACTTTGGTATCAAATGAAGAAAGAATTTGATGTTTGATACGCCTATGAACAATTATGGCTACGCCACCACCTGGGCTATCAAGACGATCATTGCGGTAAACAAAATAATTAGGATCCCTTTTTATTTTATTACCTGATTTATGAAAAGTTTCAGTTACAACGGCAATGTGCACGTTATGAACTCGTACAAAGGCTTTCTTGCTATTTCAGTCTTCGTTGTTACACTGTGAGTGTAATGAACGCTTCCGTGCTGTGCCCAACAATCTCTACAGTGGTGTCAAGAGTAAATCTTTGTAGAGACTGAGTAAGATTCTCCAAAGAGAGCTAAAAATGTGCACCCGGGTGATTCTCCCCCGAGAAATCGCAACCCTGAAGACAATATAGCTCCAAAACGTTCACATTCCGGACCACTGTGCATTTGTGTGCAATCTATTTACGCTTTTTTGGAAAAAAAAAATCCTTGCAAAAAAGTCATCAAACTTCGTTGCAAAAATCCAATTCCTACATACAAACTTGTGTTTCACTTCACAGAAAAAAATAATTAACTTTAACAAGCGTGTAAAATTTCCCCTCGTTTAATTCCAAGCCAAAGAAGGTGTAGTCTTTGATGAGCCATATAACAATGTTTGCAATCTTTCATACAACAGGCTTGATTTAGACGTTATCCGGCTAAAATTTACATAAAATATCCCATTATTTTCGGCCAAAACTAGCATTCCCTTTATGTGCATTAGATAACGCAGAAAATTCAATGTTTGTTTTTATCTGTGTTGTTCACATTGAAAATCAGCTGTCGGATGACGTGAGATCCGGTTTCGTGTAGAAATCGTGCTTATATTTTCTGGTACACCCTATATGCTGGATTTATATTGACATTTTGAGACATTTCGAGCAAGACATATCTTAGGAAACACGCTCAAGCAGCAGATACCATCAAAAATTTGTGAAGGACTAGAAAAAGGTATCTAAAACGAAGGAGTTGGTGCAGAGACTGATAAGCAGCGTAAGGGCAAAAGTGCGTTCCTTGGCTTATGATTAACGAATATAAGATTTTTTTTACATGCTGCTGAGAGAGAACTTTATAGTGAAATGATTCATTAAACATTATACTGAATATAGTGATTCATAACATTATAATGAAACTTCCTCCGAAAAAAATGGTTTAATTTTGGTTTCTTACTCGTTCTTATCCTTTCTGGGACACCCTATACATCAAAAGTATTAGTAAGGCATTCTATGAACTGGTGATTAGTTGGTTCAGTCCGTGTGGTGAATATTCAACTGTTCTTCTTCATCCAACCGCTCGATTCCAGGGAATCTGAATCATAATCTGTCGAAAGATTCGAGCCGAAGAAGTTTTTGCCACAAATCGCGATAACCTTGGGAATTCTTCAATAGCCGTTCGAAAACACAGCGATGCACCATTAACATCAATTCTTTATGACATCATATATTGTTGAAAAAAACCAAAACGCACAGTTCGCTCATTAAAATGACGCGGAAATTATTCTCACCAACTTTATCACGCAATAAATCCACACCCGTATTACCACCAACGACTAAATGCATTGAATAAAACCCCCATTGCTACACCGATTCACGCGAACATTGAAGCGTTTCTTAACGAATTAATATCGGATATTAAATGATCGTTTCGCACCCTCTCTCGACTGTCTTTGATGATGTCGATGATGGCGTACTTCGCCTTCAAACCAAGATCCCCCATAGTCAGTGCAGGATAGATCCCCACGCACTCATTGAGCGACCATGTATGGACTCAAACTAATTGATTCAAAGTCGCATTTAATCATTGCATGAACTTTCAGTTGGTTTCTTTTGAAAAAGCTCGATTCTGTCGACGTTTTACCCGGAAAATTAAGGAATTCACCAAAGAATCTAAGTTGTTTTTATTTTAAAATTCTATTTATAAAAAATATGTGGAATCATAGCCGCTGTACAATGATGATCCGATCTGCGAAATATTTTCGCCAAACCATCTCTACTACCATCGTCTCTACTGAAAAAAAATGACTTCATTAAAATGCGTTATTTCCCTCCAAAATGCAAAGCCCAAACTGCACTGTCTTGAATGAAATTATTTTTAATTAATGAATATTAATTATCGTTTTTGCTTTCCCCTTCTTCTCACGTTCATTTCAGAAACGAGATTCCAACCACATTCGCGGCGTGCATCCATCCATCCATCCACCCGGTGAGTAAACGGTCCGATTAATTAAACACACTACCTCTCTCTCGGGGGGTCAAGGAATACGAAAGCTAAACGGAAAAATTATCCACTACAAAATAGTCCCTTTGCGAGTCGTATGGTTATCGGCCAACAACCGAATCCACCACGGTTCATTATTATCTGCGACACCATCATATGGGCGGGTTCAACAAAACAAGCAAAGCTTATGGGCACTCAAAGCAGACACCTTCCCCATCAGGTCAACCGAAAAGCGGCTGCCCCGGAACGCGCACGGAACGGTATGGGTCGTGTGGTGTGTATGTTTATCCAAATTTGGATTGGATTGTGTTGATATGCGTTTCGCGATACGGTGTCCACGCGGATGTAAACGTGTTCATGGGGAAAGGTAGCGCGTTTTGGATTGAGCGGAGATGCCGGCAAACGATAGGGCGAGAGATGAAGGGAAACGAATAATACAACAAAACGTGACTACGCGGAATGTGTGAAGTGAAGAAAGGCCGGGCAGCGTGGGGAGTGGATTCGCGGAGTAGAATTAATTCCCGAATCAGCAGTTCCTAATGGGGTCACGCGATGTATGTGGCGATGAGATTATACCTATTCGGCAGCGTTTGAGAAACTTCCGTCTTAGGATATGATAAATTAGCATCGTATCGGGGATTCCTGTTGATGTTTATTTTATTCAGGATACAGTTCATTAAAACACCATATTCTGTAAAAGTTGGGCGTAAACCTTATTAGGCTTTTTGGCGTTTAATAACCTTTCCTTTTCTGGCCCAAGCAGATTATCGATGGTTTGGTTTCCTTCAAATGGTTTTCCATCTTACACTGAAAATTTATTTTCGTAAATTAGCTTTCAATCGTTTCGTAAACATGGAATTTGTGCAAAGAACAAATGTCTCGTATATTGTATGAAACATTCATATTGCTTTTTATCCAGTCATACTCATGCAAAATCATGTTGCTGCTGGGATGGGCTGGAATAATTTATGTATCCCAAATTAAAAATCAAAGCTCTGTCGAGAGCTAGAACTTCATGCTCATTAATGAAGCATCTTCTCACGAGTCAGCATGGTCTGGTGAGGTCAACCACGGGTTCAATATCAGCACTTTTTAAAAATTCAGGTTCGAATCCCTTGTCAGAATCCTTAAAAAAAAACGCTGGACATAATATAATGCACGAATGTTCTTTCTGTGTCAACAAAAGCTTCGTGCTTTAGCGTGTGTACCAGTAATTACGAATTTATCTTCCTAAAAAGTACAAATCGGGTTCGTTGCAGAAAACAACGAATAGATGTGTGAGTATTACCTTCTATTTTGTGATATAAACTAAAATTAACTTCCAGTGTACTTACAGTTCTTTGATCCAAATAGCGCTGTAGTGTGCGGGCGTTAAACGTCACTAAGCCTAATTGTAAATTATTGACAATTCTTACATTGCCTTACAGTGGCCGGCACAGGAAAATATTCACCTTTTCAAATATTTATTTAAACGCCTATTAATGTCTATTTATCATGGAAAATATTTGTCTAAAACATGTTTTAAGTTCGCTCTAGCATCATTTATTAAACTCCATGAGACTCAATGAATGAAATTGAAAAGGATGCTCAACCCAAGTAACAATTTCAGTTCTATTCCAGCCGTATAGCACTCCTCCCGGCTTTGTTGATGAAACTACATTCAAAACTGTTTTGTCCACCAACACCTCCTCTATGCATCTTTAAAGCCGAAATGTGTACAAAGTGGCCCACTCTATACACGGTTGTGAAAACAAATGAATAAAACCTCTCTAAGGCCACAAAGATATTGAAAATATTCTAGTGAAAGATGTTATGACCACTTGAGAACCATCATAAAACCTTTTGTCCGCCATTAAAACCAGCATAGAGCCGAACGGCCACAGCTGTCAAGCTTCACGGCGATATCGTGGTTGGTTTTTGTTGTTCTGCTTTGTTCGATTCTCTGCTCTTTTGATTCATTCAACAGCAAATAATGGCTAAGAAAAAAAGTTCTACTGTTGCGGGAAATTATGATTGATAGCAAAATATACAATTGAGTTTTTTTTATAGCGTATCATGCTCCAAATCATATGCGCATTTAATTTTATGGTGAATATTGGCACGATAAGAGCTGAAAATTAATTCGCCTCGGAAATTATGCGATTTTACAATTTTGTCATAATAAAACCAAATTGATTTCCAGCTTTATTAAGTTTTATTAAAGTTTTATAAAAGCCACTCTTTTATAAAACTTTAATAAAACTTAATAAAGCTGGATGGTTTTGGCAATGTTACTTGGGAAATGTAGGTAAGAACTACATAAAAATAAAGCAAAAGAATATTAACTCATCGAAATAGCATCGACACACTTCTCGCATTTCATGGTTTAGACATTTCATTGTTTAAATAATATGCACAGCTAAATGTAGTGTTATTAAGGGAAAAACATGAGGAAATCAACAGTAAAACGTGTATGCAATATTTCTAATAACAACATATTTTGTTTAGAACATTAGATGTGTTGAATCCAAATACTCGTACCTTACGTTCAACACCTACCATGAGTTTTTCTGCAGTGTCAGTTGCGCCTTTCCCATCATTTACTGTGCTATTTGTTTTTCGAAGATTCTTTTTAAGCAAAGTCCAATACATTTCGATCGGACAGAGTTCTGGTAAATTTGGTGGATTCAGTCGTGATGCAAAAAGAAACCACATCACCGCTCAGTAGCGAAAAAAAGTCAAGCAAAAATTTTCTTCCATAAAACGCCGTGTTCAACCATCCGTAACTTATTCAATTATCAATATTGTTGACTGAAAATCAATATTTTTGACTGAAAAACTCTATAATCAATGTTTCAATGTATATATCTAAATTTTATGTTGATAAAATCTCTAACTTTGCAGTTTTCACAACATATGTGAAAAAAGTCATTTTTGGACATACCAATTTAAAAAACCGGATTTCTGTGAAAATTTAGATATAATATTTTTTAATTTCATCATAGCCTTTAAATATATAGAGATGCAATATTATGTGGGACATTCTTTAATTAGTTCAAGAATAAAATATTCCAATGTAGGTACATTGACATTCAAACATTTCAACTGAACGAACTGTTTTTATGGTCAAGAATGTTTACCGTGTTCAACTTTCAGTTTGAACAAATTGAAAACTCAGTTCGGAATACTATATTCTCAGTCGTAGGGTAAGGGACCAAATGTGTCATTAATTTAGCGATAATCAACAAAATCATGTTGCTATTAGGATGACCGATGTATTCCGAAGCAATTGAGACACTATCAATCAATGTGTAGTTGTTCACTTCCACGTAATTTTCCATTTCTTGAACTTTTGGAGCATCATGATTTCAATGGTAAAGCTGAACAGATGATCTACACGATCTTCAAGTGATCTAAATTTGGCATAACTGAATCTATAAAGCAAGAAATGCAGTCTGGATGTGCAGACAATAGTGACACGTTACAAACTAACTGTTCACATAGCTTAAATAACAATTATTTTACAAGAAAATCGTAAACCCAATGTTGGAGATATATTTTTTTTATGTTCCCAATTATGGCCTGTTGTATCAATAACATAGTACAAAGGTTGTTATTGATAAAATTTCAAGTGAAAATGCATAAATTTGCGGAAGTTTATATTCAAGTGGCTCATCTAAACCCAAACCAAAGGATAAAAATCATTGTATTGTGAATTATTATATTTTCATTATTGAATGGCTGCTTAATCATATATGAACATCACTTAAGTGTTTCCTTCAGTTTGTTTTGTGAAATTTTGTGTTAAGTAAAACGAATACAGCTGGCAATGCCTTAATTCATCAAATGAGAGGAAAAAAAACGTACAAAGACTGCATTTTGTAATAAATCAATCGAATGGGACGAAGTTGCATCCATGAATAGACCCAATTTGATGGCTATAGACCGACATTAAATTCGTATCCCTCGAACGTTTCTGAATTTATAAAAAGAGTTGTGTAACTTTACGTGATACATACTACCAAATGTCTTATCAAACTTATCTTTGCAAGTGTATAACTAGTTGAATCTTGCTTATAGCTTAAAAACTGTATGAATTATAATAAAAACCCGCATTAATCCTTCGATGGTGAGACTGAACCCTTCTTACACTTCACCAGAATTACGAACTCAAATGTGGCCAATATGGTTCTGGATACATATTTTCATCAGAAATTCCAAGAAGATCCAGGAATATTCAAACATTAAGTTTATAAAATGAACTATTTGTCAATCCTGAACATATTGTTTATCGAAGTGATTAAAATATTGACATTAAAAGTGTTCAACGACCTATTATATAAAAGAATAATTTACACATATATTAGAAATTTCGTATATTTAGTCCAAAGATTGAATTTTGATTATCAATACGGAATCAAGATGCTTAATGAATACTTAATACTTAATCGTCGAAATTGTGTAGTTATAGTAAATGGAAACGTTGTGTAATTTTCGAATATACTCGTTGCAATTCAAAACCACTCGAGCCAATCCATCCTGAATTCTATACAGTCACATAGTGTGGCTACACAGATAAAAAGAAACATTGAATTTTCTGGTTATCGAATGCAATATGGATGCTAGATTGCCGAAAATAATGGGATATTTTATGTAAATTTAAGCCAGATAACGCCTGAATCCAGCCTGTAATGAGAGATTGCCATATTGTTGTATGGAACATGAAAAGTTGCAAACAATTTCGTTGCTTACGTCTCCTTTAGCTTGGATTTAAACGAGAGGATATTTTACACGCTTGTTAAAATTAATTATTTTTTTCTGTGTAGTCCGCTGTATGTGCTATACAACGCAACAGATGCGACACAATAGAATGCAAGTGGCATCGATTGGTGTGATTGGTCTTGTTCGGTTTTGTACTGTAACGAGTATATTTTCATCTCACAATTATGTGCTCCCAGGTATTGTTTTGGTCATATCTCCATGAAGGATTATCAAATCATAATGAATTTTGACCAGTTATTTGGAGATTTCATAGCTTTGATTTGGCATCAACAAAACTAAAATCGGTACACAAATAGCTCAGTATGTAATCGGAGACTAAACTGTTTGATTACTATTATAATAGGCCTTCAAGTACTGTTTCGTTCATATCTTCGTAACGAAATGTCCGAATAAAAAAAAATCAATAGCGTTTAATAGGGAATGTTGTAGCTTCCATTTGCCGTCAACAAAACTGAAATCGGTTCACAGATGGCTAAGAAACCGATGTGAAATTATTTGTAACGCACACACACATACACACACACATACACACACACATACATACATACACACAGACATGTGCTCAGTTCGTCGAGCTGAGTCGAATGGTATATGACACTCGGCCCTGTGGGCCGCGGATAAAAAGTCGAGTTTTCAAGCGATCTTAATACCCTTCTATTGATGTAAGAAGGGTAAAAATGTGATCGATGGTTGTATAATAGGCTGAGTCGCGGGACACATACCCTACAATGCTAATACGTACTCATGATTGAGAGCTGACAAAAATCCAACGTAAGATATTTTTAAAACTATCTCAAGCCATCAAACAAATATCATCAAAAAACTTGACAGAATTCATATCACCTCAAACATATTCCTAGGTAAATTACCAGATCACGATTAGCTGCCGTGGCAAAATTGAATGAGCAGAATTTTAAATTCAATTAACAACCTGAAAGGCACAACATGGATCTCCATGACCGAGCACAGCAAATTAGATCACTCATTCATCCATTAGCATACAACACAAACAGGGTACAGTAGTCTCTCCGCTCGTCTGTTGCATATCGTGGCCCAATCGGACTTACTACAGGCCATTTCAATGAACGAAAAAGCACACAAAGCTGCTGCCCCGCCCTGCACCTCTGCCCGAACCAAGATCGGGTGAAATCATTTATCAAACGAATTCAAACAAGAGCGTGCATCCGATCAGATGCTTTAACTCGCGCGTGCCATCACCTCCGGGTCGTCAATTAACCTCTCTGGATGAATTGTATACTGACAAGTATCACATTTCATCATCGAGCGTTTTTTTTTTGCAACTCTTTCGCACGGAGTGGATACAATGTGACAATTCTCGCTTGCTTACTTGCTTCTTGCAAATTCTGATTGCTCCAATTAGATTCGAATCATCTTCCATGCGATGAACCAATGAGAATGCTGCTGAAAAGAATATTACTGCAATATTTTTTTTTTGTGAGGCCATTCCAGACTAGCCGACTGCAGTGTCTCTTATTGGTGGACAAAGAAAGTACGAATTATGAATACAAATGAAGCCGAATTTTGAATGCTAATTTGCGCCAATTAAAGCGTCGCTAGCCTTCAAAATGCAATCAATCACTAATAAAGTGACGAAAATGGGTATGAATTATATTTTATTATATGCGTTTTAATATTTCAACCGACAGCTTCTAAGCTCTCGTTATCTGGTATATTTTATTGCACGACATAAATAGCTCCGACCATAACCGATGCCTCTGCGAGGCCAACACAATCGAAATCTACGGTTGTACTAAGCTAAGATTTGAACGGAAATCAACGCATTGACTGCATTTAATCAGAGTGGAATTATCTCGTTGGCAAGACGGACAGACTGACAAAGAAATGTTTGCATGTGAATGTCCTCTCAGCAAAAAAAAAGAGATGTGTATGAATAATTTCGCCGCAACACGAGATAGTGCTATTATTATTGGGGAACGAATAATTCTTGCATCATCGTTTATTTATGTCGAGGTGAGGCAGTAATGAGAGCTCAGGAAGATGAATCAAAGTAAAAAGGTTTAATATTTCAAACCTACGTACCGAATAGTGATCCTTAGAATAATAGATCCGTGGAAGCAGCTATTTAAAATTAATTTTACAGCGAGTGCGGTCAAAATCTGAGACAACTGAAAATATCTAGATGGAGCTGGATTTCAGTGAAACCTGCTGATTGTCATCCTATTTATCAGTGTCCGTAAACAACAAAAAAAAAACACCGTTGTCAAATCCTCGGATTGAAAATCTGCATATCTCTCACTTTGAGGATCAATATTTGAAAATTGAATTTGCGATTTTATGAAAAGCCCCCACAAAAACAATGTTAGTACTGCAAAGGATAAAGATGAAATGTGGGCAGCGATTAACTTATTTCAAATTTGGTCTAGGTTCTGATTTAAGATGCTCAAAATTTGTGGAGGAGCGTTATTTTGGAGTGCTTAACAAATGTCAAGTAACCAAGTCAATCGCCGAGATATTATGGATTTCTAAAAGTCAACTGCATGTAGCCGTAATTGATTTCTGCACTAAAAGTTATCAACGTAAAATGTAAAACTAAAGGGCGATACGGTCAAAATTTGGTCAATATCAACTTGACGTATTTCTTTCAATTTTGCATTTAAAAAACTTGAACACCCCTCATTTTGAAGGTGTGTGTGTGTAGAATGTTGCTCCTATTTTGATTTTGGAATTCACTCTTCAGTTGTCAAAATACCGTCCAAGCAAGAAGAGCAGCGTATCAAAATTTTGCTCGCGCATCGCGAAAATCCGAGCTACTCGCACGCAAAGTTGGCAAAATCGCTAAAAGTTGCCAAATCAACCGTTAAAAATGTAATTAAAGTGTTTGGGGACGTTTGTCGACAGCCAAGAAGTCTGGATCGGGGGGAAATCGAAAACCGGAAGCCGCTGAGACGACAAAGAGAGTTGCCGGTAGTTTCAAGCGAAACCCTAACCTATCTCTCCGAGATGCCGCAAATAAGCTGGGTGTATCGTCTACAACCGTGCATCGAGACAAAAAACGAGCCGGACTATCGACTTAAAAAGAAGGTAGGGACTCCAAATCGCGATGATAAAACAAAATACGACGGCCAGAGCGCGATCCCGGAGGCTGTACACGACGATGCTGACGAAGTTTGACTGCGTGGTAATGGACGACGAAACCTACGTCAAAGCCGACTACAAGCAGCTTCCGGGACAGGAGTTTTATACGGCAAAAGGAAGGGGAAAGGTAGCAGATATTTTCAAGCACACGAAACTGTCAAAGTTCGCAAAGAAATATCTGGTTTGGCAAGCTCATCTGTACCTGTGGCTTGAAAAGCAGCATTTTCATAGCTTCCGGGACTGTCAACCAAGAAATTTACGTGAAAGAGTGTTTGAACAAACGTCTGCTGCCTTTCCCGAAGAAACACGGTTGTTCCGTACTGTTTAGGCCGGATTGGCATTTTGCCATTACGGTAAAAAAGGCCATGGAGTGGTACGCCGCCAACAACGTGCAGGTGGTTCCCAGGCGACAAGAACCCTCCCAACACGCCAGAGCTCCGCCCAATTGAGAAATACTGGGCTATTGTCAAGCGGAACCTAAAGAAGACCAAAAAAACTGCTAAGGACGAGCAGCAGTTCAAGGCAAACTGGCTTTCTGCGGCGAAGAAGGTGGACAAGGTGGCTGTACAAAATCTGATGGCAGGGGTCAAGCGTAAGGCCCGGCAATTCGGATTTGGAAAAGCGGAAGCCTAACTGAATATTTTTCTTGAATTTCATACTAATTGAACTTGAAAAAGAAATTTAATTTGATTTTTAAATAAACGATTTCACCGATTTACACACGTTTTCCCTTGACCAAATTTTGACCGTATCACCCTTTACAACCAACAGGGGTTATTTGTTGGTGCCCAATCGAAATAGAATAACTTTGAACATAGCTAAGCTATCTCATTAAATTGCTGCTGGAACGTTGCTCACAATTTAGTTTTGAATGAACTTGAAGTTTTCAAAAAATCGTCGTTATAAAAGCACTAGTAATTTTCACCACACATATTTACATTCCCTGGCAAGAAATTGGTCCAGCATCTTCTCAAAAAAGTGTAGTGAATTATTGATAATTAACTTATTATTGTTCATAAACTGACGACTTTTCGTGATGATATAATTCTTTGTACTCATACTACTCATAGTAGAGTGTACTCATAGAAAATAACATATAGAAATCAAAGACGTAGTCTACTCCAAAGCCGAATGTACCATTGAGACTACTGTCTAGTTTATTTCAAAATCGCTCATTTCAGATATTTTTCAAGTTGTAACACTGCCACCTAGTAGTGAATCCGCATACGCATCGAAAATCGTACAGATCGAAGTAACCCGTGCCTCGAAAGTGACGTGTTTTTTTTGCTGCGTCGGTTTTGTGAAATCCAACATTCAAACATGTGATCAAATATGTGAAATAGAATTAGAATAATGTGAAATTTTATAACTATCCAATATCGTACTAATGGAATGTAATGTAAACCTAGCTCACTTCATTCTCGGCATATGTGCCAAATATGCAATTTATTCAGGTATAATCAGCAAAATAATGTTGCTATCATGATGATCAATTTATTCCGAAGCAATTATATCTCAATTAATCAATTTTTTGTTGTTCACTTCCGGATAGTCATTGATTTCCTCAACGTTTAAGACATCATGACTTCACTGATTAGGCTGAACAGATTATCTCCACAATCTTCGGATGATCTAATTTTGGCTAAATTGAACCAATAAACCAAGTAATGCAGCCTAGATGTACAGAAAATAGCCATACGTTATAAACTAACTGCTTACATTGATAAAATAACAATTGTTTAACAAAAAAAAACCTCAAACCCAATGTTAGGAACCTATTTTTTCCTATGTTCCTTACTATGGCCAGTTGCATTAATAACGTAGTAAAAATGTTGTTATTGTTAAAATTTTCAATAGAAATCTATAAGTTTCAGATGTTCATTTTTTCAAATGTCTCATCTAAACTGCAAAACAGAAGAACAAAATCTGAGCAGAGTTAATAAAAGTGATTTCATAATAAAATGGCTGATAAATTCTATGTCTTATTATACTTGTCTAAGCAAGTGTATAGCTAGCTGAATATCGTTTACAGCTAATATACTTTATGAGCTATAGTGAAAAAAAAATCAATCGTTGCATATAGGGCTGAGTTAAGGGACACATACCCTATATCATCGTATGATACCATGTGTTTGGTATTTTGATTGGTCCTGTCTTACACGGGAAATAATCCAAACATATTTATTGGCAAAAATCCATAGAGAATTTCACATAATACTGATGTGTTCACACATAAACAGCACCCTCTTAGAAACACAAATGAAGTTCATGTGACAATTGAAAAGTATGTATGTCCACACATAGTGGTTATGTGTACCCCTAGGAAGTTTGTGTGGCAAATAGATATCATTGGTTAATTATATTGCAAAAAATCATAGATGGGACACATAAATATTATCATTGCTTTTTTTCATCGGTGTACATGTGGATACACTTTTGAATAATTTGTGAATCATATGTGCGAACCTGTGCTTGTTAGATAACTTCCTGCTCTATCTTCCGGAATATTTGCGAAGAAGTTCATGCAACTACAGTGCTAGCAATAACAAAGTAGACACCCAATTTTGTTTCAATTTGCACACAACTTCGTTGCTTCAATAGGTAGGTCCCAAATAAGTATGGGTGAAATTGAATTGTTTTATTATACTATCAAATAACAGAATTTGTGTTTAGATAGTTGAAAGTGTTTCTGTCATCGCCAAATAAATCTGTTCATTTGCACTTGACAAAAAAACATTTGCACTTGACAGAAGCAGTGACAAAAAACTATATCTTAGAACAATTGTATCATCCAACACTAACGTTTGCATTAAAAAAGTGGACTTTTTCGGATGGTGATAAAAAAGCTTAGACAGATAATTGCTTTTGATAAATTTCCCATGGAAGGTAATTATTTAAGCTCACTTGCACAAAAATTCTACGCCCTTGCGAGCCGCATGTTTTTGAGTTCTCTCTTCGTTGTATTTATCAATTCCTCCTCAGTTTTCACGACAAAATGGTTGGAGTAGATCTTACGCTTCAGCCAATCCGCTCCATCTCCTCCAACGATAACTTCGAGTAATGGGCGGACGCCAGATCCGGCCAGAATACCACGTCTTCGCCCTTATGGAATTCCGCAACTTCCGGCAAGCATTTCGTACTATAAATTTCCCCATTCACGGCCAGTCCGCATCGAAAGAAAAGCGGCTTCGACATCCCTTTCTCGCTGATTGTCAGCCACCGCAGCACCTTCTTGGGCGCTTGTGTGAGAAATGAACTTCACCTCGGAACTCACTTCCGTCGTGGAGGAAGTAAAATACGAAGTGCCTGAAGGGCTGGACAAATTGGCAAGTCCCACCTGAATACTCCGGAAAAAAAGGTCAACTAATTTGCCAAGAAGTACTTAGTGTAGCAGGCGATCTTTCAGCCGTACATAACGACCGGTCCCATCAACGGACAAATATATAAAGAAGAGTGCCTACAGAAACGACCTGCTGCCCTTCCTCCGGTCCCACGAAGGTGACACTCTGTTTTGGCCAGGGCTGGTACCGTGACTTTACGCGAAACCGGTAATGGAGTGGTACGAAGCCAACGATGTTGTTTCCGTGCCGAAGAAGGCAAATCCGTGTAACTCGCCAAAATTTCGCCCAATACAAAAATTGTGTGCGGTCTCCAAAATTCTGAGCTTGTATTGTAACGACAAGTATTTGAAGAACCAAAAGTCCAGGATTTTATCGGTTTTAAATTTTTCTCGATTTTTTTGGCTGAGGATATCCCAAGGAACACAGCTTGTGATAAACAAGTTGGAAGTACTGTTAAATGACAAACACAAGTAATCAATATCAGTGTATAAAACTTTAATTCATACTTCAATATGCCCGGCACCGTCCAGCAGTGATTTTGTGGAAGAAACACGTTTGCAGTTAAACGAACTGTTGTCGACTCGACAAACATTTTTAGCCCGGGAGTTGGAACGTGATAGCTCTGTTGGGTTCCAGTGACTCGTTTCAGAATGCCTGGTTACTCACGTTCATTCCGATGTCACTTTCACTTACAACGAGCCCCGTGTAAACACAGTACAAACATCAAATGGATATAGAGTACTGTGCATACACTTCCATCAATCAAATCTTATTGTTTTGAGGATGGCACGTATTTAGCAGTATTGTTCAGAGTCGTTTTTGGAGGCATTCGTCCTTGTAGATTTGTCCGTTGACGGTCCCAGAGGTGATGAAGGGCTGACTCATTTTGCCACATCCGCAGATCGCCTGCCAGACAAGTAATTTTTTGGCGAATTTCGACAGTTTCTTCTTCCGTACACTCTCCGGAACAGCCAACTTAGAGGTGGCGACGTAGTGTTCCTGTCCTGGCATTTGTTTGGTGTCGGCTTTAATGTAGGTCTCATCGTCCATAACAATGCAGAACGGTTTTGTGAGCCACTCCCTGTACAGGTTTTCTTGCACGAGTTTTGGCCACCGAGGTCTGTTTATCGCTCCTGTTCGGTGCCTTCTGGACCTTGTACACATGTAATCCAGAACGTTTCATTGTTTTCTGCACAAAACAAACTGAAACTTTCGCCTTTTTCGCAACATCCCTGATCGAAATGTTGGGATAACGCTTAAATTGGTTCAATACCATCCTGGCCTTCTCCGGATTTGATTTGCCACGTTTTTTGCCACTACCATTTTTCCGGTCCTTGAACGTTTTGATCACATGAGATACGGTTGAATGTGCGATTCCGAGCTGTTTTCCGATCCATCGATGAGAAGCGTTTGGGTTTTCGAAGTGAGTGCCCAAAATTTGTTGGCGCACTATTTCTTCATTCGAAGCCATCACTGAAATCGCTCGACCGATTTTCACGAAACTACAAAATTGACACAACACAATGAAATACATTCAGTTAAAATTTCAATACTTTTTACCCACACGCTAAAAAGTTATGATCAATTGCGTGTGTCCAAATTTCATCGAATACAGTCTTTACTCAGCTGATATCAACTCTCCCTCCGGGTGCGGGGGCGAGGCACAAAAAACAAAAAACGGGGAAAAACTACCGACCGTCACACATTTTTGGAAGGAATCGATTATATTCACTACATCTTACACAAAATACGTGGAGATTTTATGATTTCACAATACGCTTAGGTTGAACTACGAATTTATTTTTGATTTTATTTTTCGCGAAAAGGACGCAGCAAAAACAAAACACGTCCGTTTCCAAGCACGGCTTGCTGCGATCGCTTTGATTTAATATTTTATATGACGTAAATAGCGCGGAAAAGTGAGGCCATATAAAAATTAAATTAGAAAAAAAATCATTCTCATACAAAAATATAACAACTTCAAGCGTGGCATTTGAACACTAGACCTTGGCGTGATAGGTTTGTAATTTCCCTGCTAAGCCAACTCCGTTTGTTGAAAACTAAACTCTGAGTATCTTTGATATGCTTTTTTTGACAGTAAAAACACAATACAACTAGTTCATCTTTATGAGAAAAAAAGTTTTGTAATGTAATATCAACAGTATTCAACAGTATCTTGTCGTGTTCATGTTTTATAAATGTATGGAACAATGTTTTTAGAACACCGATAAATTATAAATCACTTCCAGCAGTGAAAAATGTATCTCTAGCTCAATCGTTTGTCAGATTTATGAATAGAATACGAGAGATCCAACCCAATCCAAACAAGAGATGTTTTGCAATACATTAATACATTAATACATTTATAAAACAAACAATGAATAATCATTGTAAAAAGATGTTTTGTGTGTTACTTGAATTTTCCCAGACAATAAACTTACTGCTGTTATTGGTTGCCAAGGTTGCCACCGTCATTACCGAAAAATGCACGCCAGTGCTGCCAGAATACTTTAAATCGAGTAATATAATATACAAGTTGATGGAAGCTGATGCATTCTGAGCAAACGTGAGTTTTATGTTCAAATATGAGTGGAGTTGTTTTTTACGTTTTCACACACATTTTTTGGTATTCTTACCACTCTATATCTTGGAGGGAGAAGAACATCCTAGAGTGTGCAAATTTTATGAATCCTGAGTAACTTTGAAGAAAAAAGTTACTCACAAAAAAGCTGTCTTGCCCCTTGGCCCAAGGTGTGAGCATTTACCCAGCGAGAGGAGGTTGAATAAACCAACTTTGCTTCATTTAGGTGATTTTTAACTCAAATGACATCAACAATGAGTGTAATGCGTTACGATGTCTCTCACTACTCATTATCTTTCTAGCAA
This sequence comes from Aedes japonicus, assembly GCA_034211315.2. NCBI lineage: Eukaryota > Metazoa > Arthropoda > Insecta > Diptera > Culicidae > Aedes > Aedes japonicus. The sequence goes on along the minus strand of JASCZW010000762.1, from coordinate 130,025 downwards.
TACAATATATGGTATAAGTTGGCAAAGTATTTAAACTAGCAGTAAGGATGCTGTTATTGTGAAAATAAAGCCTATCCACGTAAAATTTTGGACACCAAAATAATAGTAGCAAAAAAAACTTTACACATAATTCAATAAAACCAATTGTAGACAATAATAGAGTTACATCTACATTAGAAACAGTTGATTAAGCTGTTAATCTTTCTTTCTGTAAAAATCTTAAAAACTTTCTGTGTAAAACCCGCCATCAGGTTCTGTACGGTATCCTCAGATACACCCGCCGGGACAATTCACCATCTTCTCTTAAAATCATCGGTACCATTTGCTTTCTTCTTAATTTCGAAGAAATTCCGCATAACTAAAGCCCAAAACTTCTCTATTTGGGCGAAGTTCTGGACAGTTTGGTGGATTGGCTGTTTTTGACACGTATTTTACCTCTTGTACCTTATACCATTCCAGGGCGGATTTCACATAGGGTTCTGGTAAACGGTAGCAACCGCTCTTGCAGACATAGTTTCTCGTACACATCCTTATTGATAGTGCCGGTAGAGACGAAACTTTAAGATTTTCGACCACATATGGCCTGCATATTCCAATACTTCTTCAGGATTTGGACACCTTCTTTTTCTAAAAATGCTCGGCAACGACGTTTCTTTGCATTGCGGTGTAAAAAACCAGACCCTGATGCTGTTAAAAGTCTTTGAGTACGGATGTTTCGTTGTCCATTATGATACTAGAAAATGTGTAAAAAATTGTGTAAAGCTGTGTGTCCGAAATTTAACGTGGACAGGATTTAGCTCAAAACACTTTGAGGATTTTTGTGATTTTTTTTGAGCATAACCAGCAAAAATATGACAAAAATATTAAAAAATAGGCACGACCTTCATTGATTAGGACGAAACACATGCTTTCGGTATGATATAAAATATATTTGTACCAGTCTAGTCATTCATGCTGTACAAGATTAATCATTTGTAAATTGTACATGTGTTTTCAGAGAAAGTTTTTTCAAATATTATCCAAAGACAATGGTTGTATTTAAACTTTAGAAATAAGAAAAATCAATAGAAAATATATGAAACTTCATGAACAATAAAATATAAAATGAGAAAAATATCATGCGAAAATTTAAAATAAATTTATTTTCTGAGTAACCAATTTCTACAATGTGCAATGTTATTTTTTTATAAACCAATTTTGCAAAAACGTAGCTAATATATGTTTATTTATTCCCTGAGAGTTTCAAAAACATCTGACTTAAAATTAATTTTTGGTGATCATTTTTGTCTGTTACATTTTTTTCGAGTACAATCTTTAAAGGAGGCTCATTTCTGACAGTACAGTTCTAAGAAATCAGTTGGCCAACAACAAAGGAATTTTCTATTATTTTCAAAATACATCAAATGGAACACAACCCTAGTGGTACTATTTTGTAATCAATCGATAAAACAACAATGACAGATGAAGCGATTATTATTGAAGATATTTGTCGAGTCTTCTATCCAATATGCAACCATTGACAAACCACTAACCAAACATTGTCATTATTATGCAAAATAATGCATCGATCATGCTCAATTTCCCATGTGCCACTAGAGAAGGCGAAGAGACGGAACAAAAAAAAAAGAAGCACATCATAAAATCCAATTACGGCTTCATTGATTGTCACTTCCGAGAGTGTGGCTACATCTTCTTCCGCTTGAATGCATCCAGCTACACCCACCCACCCACTGACCAACTTTGTGTTTCATTGTTTTCTGTGCACATCGCAAAGCACTTTCAGAAGCTCCAACGAGCTGTCGCCATCCTGAATGAATAAACTGTTGATTCGAGTACATATGCCAAGAACGTCGCGGTGGGAAGAGCGGAGGAAAAATTGAAAATGTCAATAAAACTTTCGATCACAGCGAAACAAAAGCGTCCGGCTCGGCTGGTTGTAGGTAAATAAATCAATCCGAGCTCTTCCACCGCGGGCTTCCATGGCGAGACGGGGAGCCACCACGGTATGGCGTTTGACTTTTATGGAGCATACCAGTTACGTACCAACATACCTACCCGATGTGCATACAGAATTATGTTGACTTTGTTGGTGCACAACACACCTAGACAAAACAGTGCCACTGCGCTGCCGCCACAGACAAACGGACTGGAATCGTGGCCGTTGGTTTGACATGTAGTTGTATTATTGCAAATTGTCGAAACGATTTTGTGTCACCTATTCGAGATCAAGGTCAAAGCAATGTCAATGTCAATGGTCAGGTGACTTTGCTGACTGTGAGTGTTTACAACTTTTTCAATTGACTTAATTTGTTATCGAATCAAAAATTTAATTAAATAGTTGCATGCAGCCGATAAAATTAACAAACATCTTTTTGGTGACTGAAAATATGATGAAGATTTTTTGAGGATCAATTTTCCAGTAACATCAGAAAATGAATATTCATTATCGATTTCGTCAATGATAATGCAATGTTACAATCTGCTGACTGGATAATAAAAAATACTGCTGGCATCACTGAGCATTTGTACTGTGCATCACATAACCAATGAGTTCCGTCTGTTTGTCTGTGCCGTGGTTGTTACTACAATGAATAGACATTTATTACCTTCCGAGTTGAAGCGATTTTTAAGGAGTTGCCCGCCCGCATCCGATATAAATTGAAAGATTGTGTCATCTATGAAGAAAATGCAATTGTCTCGGTTGTTCAGCAGTCACTTTAGTTATGGTTATTGCTTTTTGATTTCTGGAGTCTTTCGAAACATTTGAATACTGCCTACAATTGTATGCTAATTTGACAGATATTGAATTGATTCGAATGAACAATATTTCCACAGGGATGCCAGGGCTGATTCCGGTCAATGTCAGCGGTAGCTTCAATATTCAACAATGTTTGGATTCATCTGAAAAAGGCAAGAACAGAAAACGAACCCCAAACAATCAATCATGTGTTGCATTGTGTTGCAAATCCATACAACCGCGCGTAATATGATCCCAAAATCCTTGAAATCCTATTCATTGTTAAAAGCACAACTTTTCCGCTGAACGGACGTGTCTGAAAATAAAACCATCTGCGAATGATGCATGCCTACAAACGCTACAGGCTACAGGCTGATGGAAATCTTCAACCGACTCACAATAAAAAAAAATGAACCCTAACGTCACCCGGTGAAACGTGAGAGTCACCGCGCTCGGCTGCCATGGCCCATAAAAGAGTGAAAAAAAACCTCTTTTCGATGACATCACCTCTATAGGCGACCCGCTAAATACTCACATACGACAACCGCGATCATGCTTGGCGAAAATGTGCTTCAACTTTTGCACTTAGCCGTTCTCGCTCTCGGTCTTTGGTAGAGGCCCGCCCGAATAATGGCCATTTCATCGGCATCGAGCGGGATGAAGCGGTTCGGATTTCCTCCTTTCAGCACATGGGAAATGTTTGGACCCGTTTGTGACATATGAGAAATTGAGTGTCGCTATTTACAAATGAGTAGAAAAAAAACAACAGTAAACCACCGACCAGCGGTAATATGCGCGGACATGTATCCAAAAATCGAGACACATTTGTTGAACCATTAATCAACCGGCATTTTTGTTGTGGTTGATGCCTAATTTGACGAATAATGATTAGCAGAAGGACGGTCGTTTCTCAGCAGTTGTGAAGGAGATCTGTTAGCTATTGAATAATCGTATGCATTAAAAATATGGGCTGAGTTTAGAGATTTTTCATGCGAATACCCTGCCACCTGGTGGTAAAATCACATATTCATCTCCAATCGTAGCAATCCTGTTGTGTAGAGAGAACAAAATCACAGCGTTATCAGTTTATTTATAGCAGCCATGATGAGAACAGTCAAGAAACTACGCTCAATGGTTTGAACGGACTGTCAGTTCCAGGAGCACAGAAGTTGGGCATCGTGAGGCACTTTGTGTCCGCTAGATACACTTTGACACTTGCTGTTTCCTGAGAGACTCTGGAACATCGAATTTGTCTGTCTCAGTCACATACTGGTTGCCGAGAATTTGTTTAAAGTCCGCTTTTACGTGTGTTTCATCGTCCATGATGCAGCAGTGTGGTTTCGTCAACGCTCGTTTCTTGGCTTTCTGCATGAAACTTTTGGTCAAGTGCAGCTTTTTCGCGACATCCCGAACGGAACAGTTGGGTTTGCGTTTGAAGGCAGCAGTCACTCGCTTGTGATCCTTCACACAGTACGGAGAACTTTTCTACCACACACCTTATTCCGATTGACAGTTAAACGTCCCCCAAAACGGTTTATGATACGAGACACTGTAGATTGGTGAATTTTCAACATCTTTCCGATGGCTCGGTGCGAAAGAAGTGGGTTGTCGAGGTGCGTGTGCAAAATGTTCTCGTGCACTTGCTGTTCCTTCGACTCCATTTTCGAAACTACGACACATTTCACAATGAAACTGACGCAGTGTAAACAATACACGCTGAGGTCATTTCACCCCAAATTTCTTTGAAATCAACCCAAATAGCGAAATGTTGCAGCTTATTGAAATTTCAGCAAAAGCTTAAGGACCAACGGGCTCAAATCCCTATCACTTCGAAGTTATCTGACCAAAAATTTCAAATACTCTTAGGACTTCAGGCGTGAAATTTTCAAGAATCGTCTACTCCATTGGTTAGCAATTGCAACGTTAATTTTGTATTGTTTTGTTTGTGATTTTTAGTCTCCAAAATCGTGAAGTGATAATAAACCTAACCTATAAATCGTATGGAAAAAGGACTCCCTCCAGTGTCACCTTATGGGATCACGTTCAAGCATTCTCGAATTGTTCAATATGAGCCGTTTTCACCCACAAGCAATATGTAAGAGACACTCAAACTATCTAATTCAATGTAGACTACTCAGGCCAAAATCTAAAAAAAAAGTTCACAGGATTTTTTAACATTTTGTCAACATTATTAAACTCTGATGATATTGCTTCACAGAGATAACATCATTGAGCGGATATTGTGTTAGTAACCGCATTGATAGTTTTTCCATCAACTAATTTATAAGTTGTCAACTTTCAAAATAAAGGGTTGTAGTTTTGAAATTCCGGTCATCATCCGGTCACATTCTCCGTGGGTCGTTTCTTCACATTCTTTAAGTAATTGTATAATAACTGGTCAACAATATCGAGTTGTTGAAGGATACAAGTTTTTCCAAATGACTTTTTCCCCAAGACATTTTTACAAGTTATGTCAGAATTACATTTGCATCTGAGCAATCGGAAGTTTTGAATTTTTGATTGTAAAGACTGGACTCGGAAAAAAATGAGACACACAAAAATGATCACCAAAAATTCATTTTAAACCGGATACTTCCCGAATTTTCAGGGATTGAATAACTATATATAAGCTTTGTTTTGGCATAATTACTTTATTGCATTTTCTCCCCCAAGTTGAATGCTCCTACATTTCTCTTAACACTGCTCATGAGATCTTGGGCGAGGCTTTGTCCATCTTCCTTACACAATTTCTCCCAGTTTTTCTTACAAGCTTCATCGGTTTTGAATGTTGTTTCGCTTTTCTACACATTCTTCTTCATAATCGACCAAAACTTTTAGATCGGACGAAGTTCTGGTGTATTTGGCGGGTTCGCCTCCTTCGGGACCACACTAACGCCCTTCGCTTCGTACCAATCCATTACAGGCTTGGGGTAATGGCACGAAGCGAGATCCGGCCATAACTGAAGAAGGGCAGCGCTTCTGCAAGCATTCCTCTCGATAAATTTGCCCGTTTATGCTACCGGTTGTAACGAATGGTTTGCTGTACCGTCCGCACTCGCAGATCACCTGCCACAACTGGTACTTCTTCGCGAATTTGTCCATCTTTCTCTTCCGGAACTTTTCCGGAACCTCCATGCGGGACGTACCGACAAAAAACTCGAGGCCGGGGATTTGTTTGGTGTCCGCCTTGATATATGTCTCGTCGTCCATGACGAGACAGCCTGGCTTGACCAGCCACTCATGGTACAACTTCCGCGCACGCAATTTGGTCACCGTGTTTTACTTGTCAGTCCGGTTTGGCGCCATTTAGGGTGCCATTGGTCACGAATAATTTCCTCCCTTTACCACAAGTTCATATGGCCTGCCAAACCTGCACTTCGAAGCGAATTTCAACATCGTCTTCCATTTGAAACCTCTCCTAGCCCGTGAAATATTCCTGTCACGGAAATTGCTTGTAATCCGCTTTTATCAATAACCAGTATTTCTTTAGCAGCTTTGGCAACACTCTGCTGCTATTCGTCCCGATTTGGGAAGTTCTGCCGAAATTTTGGATTCCGGGTTGTTTGCGTGTTGTTCTTGGTTTTTGTCCAGCTCCTGGAGTCTTTGGAAGATTTTCAAATCAGTCGAATCATATATATTCATCAGTTTCCGTAAGGCGCGATAATCTAGGATTTTGCATGTGGCTGATCAAAATTCTTTCGCGCCCGCTTTGATGATTTTTTTTTCCATTTTGACTGGAATCTCACTGACAACTTCACAACTCAACTGATACACTTTATAGAGAAACACAGCAAAATTTGGTTGATTTCAATCAAGTATGAATAAATTTACGCAAGTTACCGTTTAAATTCTTCTGGCAGATGTAAGGGATAATCTTCTGACACCTCTGATGATAAGGAGAAATTTGATTTGAAATTTGAAAATTTACTAACACAGGAATGTTGCAATGCAATCCAATTCCCAAGACAATTTTTCGGAACTGCTGTAATTGATACAATATTAAAATAGTTCTTTACTTCTTGAAGTCTTATAACAGAATGAAACATTGTCAGTTGGTTGACTGCATGTTATATGTTCGGTTGCTACGCGTTGCTACGGTTGCTACGCGTCCACGGTAACTGTAGTTGCTTGTTGTCCGACTACTATGATAGTGTTCAACATTCCTCCCTTCTTATTTCCAGAACAGATATGGTTCAAATCTTGAAGGCATCCGAATCATCCTCTGCGGCTGGACTGATGGTATTTCTTGAACAGGATCGGTTGATGGTTAGACATCTTCTTCTTGTTCAAATTCAGGTTGATCGATCTGGCTGGGACCAACTCCTGGTTCCGAAATGACTTCAGCTCGTTCATGATTATTGTGGGTCCATTGCCAATTCTTCAACATCAATTCCAGGCCGTGGTTGCGTCTCGAAATGCACGTTTGAAGTTGATGCAATGGGCTCCTGTTCGACTTGATTAAGACGTTACTGGGATTGCGGCTCTGATGCGTTTGAGGATTGTCCACCAGCACAGTGGTGTCAAATGTGCTGCACTTGTTTCCTCTTCACTGAAACGCATCTTGAGTTGGTTGGTGTGTGATCTGATAAGCTTCCTCTGTCCATGCCACTTGTCCAGCAGTACATTGTGGTTGACACGACCGATGACTGCAATGATCACGTCGGGAGCCCACTGCCACTATCGGAGACAATGACGTTAGGAATACCAAAGCGTGCACATAGCTCATCCAGGAACTCGTTTACTACTGCTGTAGTCGGGGATCGTACGATGCGAATTTCTGGCCACTTTGAAAAGGCATCCACAACTACCAGGAAGTATAGACCGTTGAGTGGGCCAGCAAAGTTGATATGATTTCGTTCCCAGGAAGTGGCCACGAATGCAACGGAGCCTTGGGTGGTGACTTAGAATGTGTCAACAACTGTCACATCTTTTGACAAAGTCAGCAATGTTTTCATCAATTCTCGGCCAGTACATGTGGCTACGGCTACGTGCAACAGCTTTTATCCGCTCCATTCCAGGATGTCCTCTGTGGAGTTGCTTGAGCATTCTCTGATGAAAATTTTCTGGAATCACCAGACGGTTGGACATCATGCCCTTCACTACCAACAATACATCTCGATGAACGAAGAAGGGCGTACGGCAATGTTGGCGATGCTGTTGATAATGCGAGATAGTACGTCGGCATAACCAAATTGCGTAGTGGACACGTACTCGATTCCAAACTTGCAGCACAGAAGTGTCAGTGCCCAACGTTGAAGATCCGCAGTAGTGATTGATGATCCGTTTGAAGAGTAAATCTGCGTCCTGGCAGCATGCGATGGAATTTTGTCACGGCAAACAACAACGCAAGACCTTCCGTCTCGATCTGTCCATAGTTTGCCTCCGCAGGAGTGAGAGAGAGGGATGCGTGAGCGATGGCTTTGAGTGTACCATATCGGAACTTGTGAAGAAGGCATACCCCAATACCGGACTGCGATGCGTCGGCAAAAACGATCATAATGCGTCAACATCAAAGCAAATTAAAGTACCTCCTTGAAACGTTGGAACGATTTCTGGCACTCCTGAGTCCAAACAAATTTGGCATCCTTCTTGAGCAGTACGTCGAGTGGGCGTCGTAGCTGGTGCATCTCCTGGACAAACTTTCCGTAGAAATTCACTGCACCAAGCAATGAACGTAGAGATGGACATCTTTGGGAGGTGGCATCTTACCGATAGCTTCTACCTTGGATTGGTCAGGGACCTTTGGCATCAACGATGTGTCCAAGATACTTGATCTGCGGCTGAAGAAGGTTGCATTTTTCATCCCGTAGAACGAAACCGTAAGCTTGAACCCGTTGAAACAAAGCGTTGAGGTACTCGTGGTGCTCTTTTCCGGTTTTTCTGGAAGCCAAGATGTCGTCTAGGAATGAATCCACTCCGTTGAAGCCGGCGATCGTGCTGTTCATCAGCTGCTGGAAAGCCCCGGGAACAGATTTTACCCCAGGTGCGAGCCGGTTGAAACGGAAGAGACCTCGATGAGTGTTGATTGTGAGCATCTGCTTCCAGTTGTCATCAACAGGCAATCAATTTTCACTTGAAGATAAGCACAGAATGCGATTTTAGCTGGAAAGATACATTTTCAGCCTAAATTTGAAGTTTTGGAGCAAAATTGACTTCTACAAAGTTGTATCTAATAACAAGGCGCTTTTTTGGTGAGAATGAAAACTAGGGTGGTCCTTATATTCAGAGAAATCGAAAATCTAACTTTCTATTTGCAGAAATAAAGGAATACATTATTCTGAAAAGTTGTAGAATAAATGATTTCAAGTAACTTTTATGGAATTTTTTTTTCTGTACCATTTAATATGACCAAATTAGAGCACTTTTTCCTACGTAGCTTGAAGTGTCCCTAAAAAAATCAGTTATTTTGCTGTAACTTTTTTATTTCAAATTTTTCAGCAAAGTTGTCTTGCCATTGATTCTAGAACAATAAAAGTTACAACTTTTAGTGTGCTGAAATTGTCTCTAAATTGTCTGTCAAACAAAAGTTATTATGGTTTTTGTAAACAAAATAGGCATTTTTTCATTTTGGTTTCTTTAGTTAAGGCATACTAAAAAAATATTGCTTAACAGCATTTGAAAGTATTTTTATTATTGCATATCATGTCTGAAAACTGAAGATAGGCTATTTTTATAAATTGAGTAAAACACATACGAAAAGGGCCTAATTTCATAGAAAAAATCGACATTGGCAAGATTTATACGTCAAAACTTTCATCTTTTTAAGTTAGAAAAATCATCTGAAAGCAACGTTGTTGGAAAATTTGAAATAAAAAGTTAGAGCAAAAACCTGTTTTTATTCTGTACGGACACCCTAAATTATCTAAGAAAAAGTGTCCTGAAGAAAGTTTTTACTTCCGATATTAATGATGAGTAATTTCGCTATAGGATTCTTTTGCTGTTTGATCATACAAGCTCAACAGTTTTCAGTTAGTTACGCTAGTTAGAACTTGTTGATGAGATCACAGTGGTCACAGTGGTCCAGAATGCGAATTTAGCTGAAAAGATACATTTTCAGCCGAAGTTTGAAGTTGTGTTTCTCCTTTTTGCGCCACCTTTGAATTGTAACTGCTATAGGAACAGAATTGATCCATCGCTGTTAACATTGGAAAGAGTTCTTCAGTTCAAAATATACCTAAATCAAAATGATGGATTTCAAACGTGCTACAGTAGCCCAATACAAAATTATACATGTCTATTTTCACTCAATAACGGGGCTTAGTTCAGCTCAATTAAATTACGGATTTTGCAACCCTTGTTTAGCTTTGATGCATTTATTTTACCGCTTCATGTTGATTATCAACTGTATGTTTTACAGAAAGTTTATAGTTTCAATAAATTTAAAACAAACGGGACTGTTCCGAGCGCGTTGTTGTATTTCCAATTCGAGTGAATATTATTATCCGCAACGTTCCGAAGCAAGCACGCACCAAGTCGATTCATGACCTAGACCAACGCCAAGAAAACATCACGATTACGGCACCACTTAATCGCTGTTTACCACGCGAGCATTCTTAATTCACAATACAACCAGGCGCGGGGGAGTCTCCTGACACGTCAAGTTGCATTTTCTGCCATCAATTTTCGTACTATACATAACAGCACTTGTACCACTTCAATCAACAGGCGTTTGTTCTTGGGCTATAATTACCAGTGTGCATCGTCATCGTCGTCGCAGCCGTCTTCAAGCCTGACGTCACAGAAGAGCGTTCTCGTTCGGCGCTATGTTTTTGCCTTCTGACACATGGACCTTTTCTTTTCCGTCAAAATGATTAATTGCATCAAAGGCGGCTGCGCCTGCATTCGAGAATCTGGAACTGTCTATCTGCGAACTGAACGAGTGACCTGTTGGGAAAGCCTGAGTTGGTCTAGATTCGTAATGACAGCGAGGCGATGCACATTGCGTAATCTCTGGGAAACCAAGATAAGCTCCATCTGGTGGACAAAGCACCAGGAGCTCGTCCCGATCGACAACCACGCGCAACGGTTAGTAAAAATGAGATCGTCATTCGCTTGGCCCAATGATAGGGGGCCGAGTGAAACTGTAAAGTGTTAGTAGTTTTAACTTACTCGCTCGTTTAACTACTTTTTGTTTACCTCCCAAATTGGAGCGAGCGCCCACTAAAAGTGCTAGCGAGCGCATTTGTCTGCTTAGTTCAGCGAGCATCGTTCGCTGGAATTAAAACAGAAGTTTTACGATGTTGTGGCCTCGATGGCTGGAATAATGATGTGCCTTTTACATGGGAGAGCGTTACACGCTCGGTTGCATTCTGGTTATTTTGGTTGTGTGGTGGTTTTCTGCTAGTTCGCAATGGTCTATTTGGAAGTATCAATTGATTCCACATTTCAGTTGTTGGTTGTTTAAAAGTGCGTGATTTATCTAGGATTCTTGAAAAGAATATTTAAAGTTCTGTTGATGTATCTCATGTTTTTGTAAACAAATGTAAACAAAACACATGAAGCAATTACAAATCTAGACTAATTTTTAAAATCCTAGAGGGTTTGAGCTGTTTAGTGGAATACCTGTAACTAGAAATTAGAAGAAGAATTAGTATCTTCCATTTAATTCCAACTACCTTTGCTTATCTTCGACAGATACGCGTATTTCGTCTACAATGTACAGACTTCTTCAGTGTCTCGTACTAATAACTCGTCGAGTCGAGTTATTAGTACGAGACACTGAAGAAGTCTGCACATTGTAGACGAAATACGCGTATCTGTCGAAGATAAGCAAAGGTAGTTGGAATTAAATGGAAGATACTAATTCTTCTTCTAATTTCTAGTTACTAATTTTTAGAAAAGGGCGGAAGAGCCAAAATATAAACAAATCATATTGTTTTATAATTTGGTTGAACAATATCAGAACTACTAATTTACCTTGACAATGACATTAAAATCAATTAGGCACTTGCTTAAACAAGAAAAATAGTTCATGGTGTTCTTCCGGAACACACATTGCTCTAGTTATTAGGTTGTTCCGCCACTTTTTGTCAGTTTGCTTCAAATCCTGGCAAATAGTTTAATATTTCAGGCAAACACTATTCTATTCATCAGATACTTATTTTGACTTGAGCTTGAAGTGTGTATTAACGGATTTCCTCAACTCCTTCACATGCAGGTCCCACAGATTCCGAATTTTATTGGTCCGGCAGATGCACCCATTCAAATCACATAAGGTAGGATGGTTCGCACGATCCGTTTTTGACGTTCCACTCGTCTAATCGTATCGCATGGATACCGCACTGCGAGCATCTACTAATAATTCTATGGTTGATATTTCCTATACGGACCCGAAAGGTAAGAACTTTCAAAACAAACCATCCCAAGTAGCACACTACTGTCATAGTTAGTTGTAATAACTTGATTATGACTTAGCAAGTCATATTTATGTTGTCTCAACTAAATGGCTACAAGTGTGCTACTAGGGATTTTTTAAAAATTGTTTTCAAAACCTCCCCCGATAGAATTCTTCTATACCAGTGCCAATGGTGCTAGTTTATTATAAAGATCTTTCCGTGCAATTCCGTCAACAGATTCAGCATCTGTTTCTACCGAAAACGATTTCATGATCTGAGCCCTTTAGACTTGTCACGAATGGATGAGTCGTCTGTATCATTCGTGATGTTCTGTCATCCTCGCCTATTTCTCAACATAGAGACAACAGTTGGATTTATCGATGTCACGTATTGAAGAATCTCCTTTTGATTGCTACATCCGTAACGAAGAAGTCGAACCTTTAAATTTGGTATTGAGAACATCACAACCAAAAAGTTTTACTACAAAGACCGAACGTGCCCTCGACTTTTCGCAGCTTTGATTCCATCGCGTTGTTTGTGTCCATGACTGTAAAAACATGATTAACAATGTTAACAATTACAACAATGTTCATTCGATAGAATCACTTACCTCTGATTTTCCTAGTAGTACCTAGACTCACCTAATTAGTAATTTTAACTGTTTTGGTATGGTAACACTGGGTCTTAATTCCTCGCCACTTGATTAATGTAACTAAAGAGCGTAGGCGTAATAACAAACAAGATGTCAGAATGTCATAATTTTCCAGTGCTGGCAGTTTGACAGGCGAAAACTCTACACGGAAGAAACCTAGAACCTAAAATTGAGTATTTTCAGACTTAAAATTAAGTAACTGCTGTTGAACTGGAGAGATGGATAAATTTGATTCTGCACATTAGGTAAAGATTACTCAATGGGTAAGTACTTCATTGACAACTCATTTTTGAATAAAAATGGAAGTCGTTTGCAAACTTTTATTATTTGACGTATATCAGATTCATAAACCGAAAAACAATAAATATGTTACGGTTCTAAACTGCTGTTATTGTTAAAAATCGCAGGGCATATGGTCTCAGATACCGGCCCTTCCTAAGAGCAATGACAACAGTCTAGCTTGAACAGAAAGAAGAAGAAGAAGTTAAAAATCGCGGAAATTAAGAAATAAACAAAATCAATTAAATTATAAAGCAAATTTTTGTTTTTATTCTATCATCAGCACTTTATTTTAAATTGTTTATAACATTTGCTAACTAATCGTGCGGAAAAGTGCTCATTTTTTGGTTTATCCAAGTTCTATTGCATTAGGTTAAATTTACCTACCATAAACTTTATGTACAGATACCCAAATTTGAGAACTATGGCATATACTCAAATTTGGCTTCCCGCACGGAACTCCAGAGTTGGGTGAAATGAACTTAAGTTTGGGTACTTTGTTGCTTCCGTGTAAGGCTTAGTAACACTCTAAAAATAAGCGGGGCGTATTTTGGTTTTTCTATGTTTAGCTCAATAAAACATAATTCTGCATATAATGTATGAAAAGGTTGAACATTGCATTATTATACAAGATGTGAGAATAATAAATGGTTAATTGGAGCTTTCTATGGAAAATAGGATTTGATTTTCGTTTTCCAATGTTTGCCTCCAGTTTTCTCGGTTTCGTGATTTTGAAATACCGCCCTTTTCAAATGATTGTCTAGAATAGCAGCATGTATTAGGCCGTTCCCAACGCTGTTCTACTTTGTATGGGCTGTTTTAGTTTACAACTAGAACTGAAACAACCCATTCCCAATGATGTGTTCCAGTTCTACTTTTCGAGCAAATTTTTGCAACAGATTTACAACTGCTCGACAGCTCTGTTTTCTTTTCAACGCTATTTGAAACACGGATGCAACATTGTTTTAAACGGGGTTCCTTTGTAGTTGTGGCAGCTGTTATGACTGATGACTGTCAAATTAGCGGTTTTTAGTTTGTTTTGCAAGTGATTTTTTTAACGCGAAATTAAGATCGACCATTATTTTTAAAACATGGCATTGCGATTAACGTGTTTTTGTTTAAATTTTGACAGTTCCAAAATTTAGAACTGCTGGTAGTTTCAACAACTGGAAACTTCAAACGATAGGATGAAACTAAATATCGAAATTATCGTTTAATACTATGAATATCAGGTTTATCATTAGTTTTTGAAAAATATCTGGCATGTCACAAATAAAAAATCTGGCAAAATTTGGCAAAACACGGAAATGAAAAAAATCTGGACTAACAATTGAAAAGGGTCAAAGAGGTTTAACAAATGATGATAGGCCCTTACAAATGTTGTCCCAAAATGTGTCAATTTTTGACTCGTATACCCGCATTCCTTAGTAACAGTCAAGCATGGAATTACACTATTTGACCTATGCCAAATATTTGACGGATTACCTATTCGCACAAAATAGCTACGAATTGTTTTCAGTGGACGAGGACTGCAGTCACGCAAATCACTTACCGCTTTAGTGGAGTGGGATTGAACGACGCTTGTTTTAATCTGTTCTAATTTCAAAAAGTCTGGCATTATGCAGAGTTTATCATTTTGTCTTTTTGTCGATAAAAAGTCTGGCAGTGCCAGATAAATCTGGCATAATGGCACCCCCGCTTGGGAGTTAATATTTTGTGACGCATCAGGTGTTTCGGGTCATATTATAGGAATGTCGGCATATAGTCAATTTAAAATCTTTGTAGTCAAAATGCTAATTAGAGTCCCAATTTTCTGTTTCTGATTAGTACTACCCTTTTTAACCTGATTGGCCACAGGGAATCTTTGCTGGAAGAGGGCATGTTCTGCCACGATCCGTGAGGCGGTGACAGAAACAAATTTTCATCGAATCATGCTTTGCAACGGCTCAAACTTCATAACTTTTCATGAATAGCCTACCTCTAATCTTGAAATGTACCAATAACCTTATTCTCCATTCCGGAATAATCTGGAAGCTCCGAGAGAACACTTCAGTAGGGCTTTTTCCGAAACATGCCTTTCGACGCCTCAAACTTCATGATTTTTATTGAGTAGTCTATTTGTAGCCTTGAAATGGAGCATTATCCATATTGCTATTTCTGAAACAACATGAATACCCCGGAAGATCCCTTAGGAGGTGAAAAAGGCAAATTTTCGCCGAAACATGCCTTTATGATGTTCCGCGAATAATCTACTTCTATCCTTCCCAAGCAACACAAAACTGCCAAAATTCGTTGTAGCTGCTTGATTGTGACTTAATTGGTTCACATTAAAGTAAATTATACTGATTTGCAACAAGTGTGCTACTAGGGTTGAAATGGGTCAATAACCATATTGGCCATTCCGGGACAATCCGGATGCCCCGGGAAAACCCTTTAGGAGGAGACCAATGCCAGTTGTCTTTATTTAGGTATGAACTAGGATTGGGTGATCTTGGATTGATCTTTACGAGATTCTTATGATATCGATTGTCGATTTTTTAAATTGATCCTATGACCCTAAGAAACCAGAAAGCTCATCTTTTGGTTTGTTCATATCGATCTTCGGAAAAAAACACAATTAAAACGTTAATTGTGCATACTAAACTGATGAACCTGACCCAAAAAGTAGAAAATTGAAGAGAAAGAATGGTAAATTTGGCAAAAATATCTTGGTTAAAAAATGTATATATGTTGTGAAAACTTAAAGCCTTGGCGACAAATGCACGTTTCATATCGTCAGCATATGGTGCGGCCCAACTCGGCAACATGAAAAAAAGCAAAAAAAACTGATCCAATTGACAAGAATCATAAGGTCTGAACCATCGAAAGGCATAAGTGGCTCCCCGGGCCATCTGGACTGTATCAGGATGATGAATATGGTTATTGGTCCATTTCAAGGCTGAACGTATAGTACTCAAAAATCATGAAGTTTCAGCCGTCGAGAGGCAGGTTTCAGCGAAAATCTGTATTTATCCCCTCCTAAATGGCTCTTCTAGAGCATCTGAGATATCTCAGATTGGTCAATATGGTCATTGATCCAGTCCAAGGCTAGAAGTAGACTATTTATTGAAAATCATGAAGTTTGAATCGTCGAAAGGCATGTTCCGATGGATACTCACATTTGTCCTCTCCTGAAGGGTTCCCCCGTAGTATCCGGATTATCCTGGGAAGGCGAACATGGTTATTGGTTCATTTCAAGACTACAAGTAGGCTATTCATGAAAAATCATTAAGTGTGAACCGTCGAAAGGCATGCTTCGGCGAAAATTCGATTTTGACTCCTCTTAAAGGGTTCTTCTAGGGCATCCGAAAAGGTATATCGAAAGGTATGTTTCGCCGAAAATCCGAATGTGTCTCCTACACCCAAAAGATGAAATTGTAGCAAAAAATGCAATTGCAGTTTTTGCAATCATATCTTGAGAAATCCGCATGATTCTGAAAAGGCAATTTTGCCCATCATGATCCACAATGCTTTTTACGGTATAAACAAAGCCATGCAACTGTGTGCAAGCAGTTATCGCTGTGTGCTTAGTGTCTCGACAGTCGCAGCAACTGTTTGGGTTTTTGTTCAACCGTCTACAACTTCTCAATATGGGTGAGACAATCACACAGAACACCGCTACGCCATTTGCCACTGTTGCTATTCCGCTGTCAAGTGTTCTATTTTCATTTTTACTCGTCATCTCACTCTGATCTCCCCCTCATCAAGTCACCAAGCGTTTTATGAAATAAACGAAGCCATGTAAGTATGTGCGACCAACATTTGCTTCATTGTTGTAACGTTGAGTGCCTCGACAGCCGAAGCAACCGTAGGGCTTTTATTCTGATCACCTCAACTTATTATAGTGGCTAGATAGTTACAATGAAGAGCCGTCACGCTGATGACGGCCGCGGTTCGTATCTCAGTTGCGAATCGAGATCTTTTTTTTTGTGAGTTATTGAATTTACTACTACTAACACACTGCACAACCTCACGCACACATTGACGCGATCCATTACGAGAAATGAAACCAAATCATGCGAAATTGCATTACAATCTTGCTTTTTTATTTTGGGTGTACTGAAGGGTTCCCCCGTGGCATCCGGATTGTTTCGGAATGGCCAATATGGTTATTGATGCATTCCAAGATTAGAAGTAGGCTATTCATTTAAAAAAAATGAAGTTTGGACCTTTGCAAAGCATGATCCGATGAAATTTTGTTTCTATCACCGCCTCACGGATCGTGGCAAAACATGCTCTCCTCCGACACAGATTTCTTGGGCCAATCGGGACATAAAGGACAGTTCGCACCAGAAACAGAAAATTGGGACTCAAATAATTCTTTTGACTGCAAATACTTTAAAATTTATCATATATAATTTCCACAACGTGAGTATGAAATCCTGGTCAATATGACCCGAACCACCTTATTAGTCACTGACAGTTCTCAATACTGATTGCCGTCGAAAGCAGGTATTCTTTTTTATCATATTTGGTGCAGTGACCAGGATCAAATATGATAGGGCAGGACCGTTATCTCTAACAGGGATTGGGGTCACACACGGGTGATTCGGGCACTAACGGGTCGATCACTATCCGCGAAAACTAGGCACCACAAGATTCACCACTTAAACAAACTTCTGGAACTTTATTAGGCGTTCAAAGTAAAATCTTTATTCTTCGGCGTTTAGATTACAACTGAACTATATTTCTGTGATACATCTTCTTTTAACCCTACGTTGTGTGAATTATTTCCCTTTTACTCCATAATTTAACTAAAAAAATGAAATATTTCAAGCTTTTGACAGCCTACCAAACTGACAGCAAAATAAGAATAACTGCTTTCGAACTGTCAGTCACTTTTTTTTAACAGCCCTTCAAAAATGTCAAAAAAATGTGCTTCAAAGCAAACACGTCCATTTCTATGATTTAGGAAAAGTCAAGAAAATTCAAACTTCTAGATGCTTATTTTAGAAAGCTACCGCATTTGTAAAATCCATTCTGGGTCATATTGACCCCGACACCTAAAGAAGGTTAATAGTAGTTGCGACAAGTTCGGTTAAACTTAAAGACTAATGTCTGGAACAGACATACAACGTACAGCGTTGTACTCCTTTAGTCTAGTACGTGTTTTTCGGTACTGGATTAAAGTATTTGACAGTTCGTACAACGCTGTACGTTGTATGTGTGTACCAAGTATAAGATTAGCATAGTGAGTAAAAGTTAAAACTATTATTTCTAAAACCTAACCTAAACCTAAAATCACAGATAGTGGATAAATCACAGTTAGTCGTGGAGAGTGTTTCCTTTAGGATGAACAGTGCGATTCAAACAAAAAATTGTAAGTCATGTGGGTGTTTATTCTACATTGTTTACAATAATTAAAATTAACAAATTTTTACTTTAAGCTATTTCGCACCAACCATGAGTTTGCGATAGCTAAGAGGAGGTCGGAAAGAAACCGGCCCATTGTTCTCTGAACAGATATTTTAAAATTTCAAATTTTGCATGGCTAGCTATTCGGGAACTTGCCGAACTTCTGCGCAGTCGTCTTCCAATATCGGTGTACGGAATTCAGCTTCGGATGTGATAAAATGTCCATTTGATATCAACAATGTTGTTGTTTTTTTTTGTTGAAACAACCTAAAACTGAAATGTATTTTTTGTAGTCTTTTCCCCTTGCTAAAACATGCAAGCGAACAGAGCGAAACCGATAGAAACTGCCCGTCCCAAGTAACAATTTTGGTTTTATAAGAGTTCTAAAGAACATGAATTAGACTTCAAGAATGCTATAAAACCATGATAAAACCAGCAATGTTCCTTGGGGTGGGTGTCTTCTAGTTGCTGATGATCTCGATTATTCTGTCATTATCGCATCTTATCGTGAAACGACGAGCAGCTTACTTTTTACACCTCGCCTTATATCTTACAAATGAACACCCAAAAACCGATCTCAATGTGGCACCCTTCAAACCACTCCGGAGAGGTGTCAAACCACGAATGAGGTGGAATTCCGTGAACTTTCCGTCACTTATCAAAAATCCGTCAGCCAGCAGGAGTGGGTATCAATTAGTAAATCTAACCGGTTGTTTTCAGCCATAACGAACCGGGCAGCAGCGGGGGGTGGCTCGGACCGGCCGGCTACGGACTAGACCTAATTGATTAATTTTGGAGCTCTTCCATACACTCTTTCACATACACGCGCACACACACACGCGCGCACCTTCGAATCATGAATCATACTGGGCTTGGGTATGCATCGAAATTTTGGTTGTTTGTTTTCTTTTCGGCTTTTTGTTTTTGGTGCTGTCTTGACTATATCGGTAACATCATCATATTTTGGTCGTTCGGTAGATATAATGAACACTGCTCACATCGTCGACTAAACTACTCATTAGCGAGGTCTATGAGTTGTGACCACTAGCGAATGCCACTCACGCACCACCACCGCTGTTCGGTCGGACAGATCACGTTCTACTTAGATTTTGTGAGATTTTCCGGGCGTGCCAAGGGGTCAATGGTTCGACAGTTCAATGTAGCGTAGAAACGCTAAGATGTTTTTGCATTTTATGCCTAATGAGCAAAACTGTTTCAAGCTTAAGGAGTGTATCGAAAAGTAGTTATAAACTTCCAAATAATAAAATAGGCATGAAAACATGGTTAAAATTAACATATTATTTCAGTTTATTATAGCTTAACATGTTTACAAAAGATCCAAACGGAAAAACTAGTCATCATGTTCATTTCTGTAGAATGCCCGTACCTTTGATTTGACACCTGCCATCAAATTCTGCACAGTGACCTGGATGCCGCTGCCCAATTTTTCTTAAAATCGGTCATGTTTTGGGACACTGTACCATCCTTCTTAAATATACGCTTGACTATTGCCCAATAGCGTTCGATCGGTCGCAACTGGGGACAGTTTGGTGGGTTGATGTCTTTTTCTACGAACTTGATGTTATTCTCCGTCAGCCACACTGTAGAGTGGATTTGGCGTAATGTGCCGATGCCAAATCTGGCCAGAAGAGAGGAGGGGACTGGTGCTTTCTATACAATGGTAGCAACCTGTTCTTCAAACATTCCTTTTGATAAATCTCAGCATTTATAGTTCCTTTTGTATAGAAAATTGAAGAACGCAAGCCACATGTGCAAATAGCTTGCCAAATGAGCACCTTCTGACCGAATTTCTCCATCGCAACAGTCGTATCTGCGGTTGGCACACGTTCCCCAACAGATTTAGTATAAAACTGCGGCCCCGGTAGCGTTCTTGAATCTTCTTTAACGTATGTTTCGTCATCCATCAAAATGCACTGGTCGACATTGTCCAAAATGCAGCTGTACAGCTTTCGAGCCCTGGTTTTGGCACGAGACTTTTGTTCCGGAGTTTGTTTGGGCACTTTCTGCTTTTTGTACGTCTTCAAGTCATTCCTGCGCTTGATTCGTTGAATCATTCCGATGCTGGTCCTGAACTTCTTGGCTAGATCGCAAGTAGAGGCAGATTTGTTCCGTTGAATATAATCCACAACTTTTTGGTCCAAATCGGGGTTGCTGGAGCCGGGTTTCCGGCCACTTCTTGGTAAATCCTTGAGGGAGCACTCCTTACCAAACTTTTCGATGATGCGTTTTACACTTGCCGGGTGAACATTTACTCTTTTCGCAATCTGGTTGTAAGTAACACCCTTTTCGGTGCACCAAGTGTGCAGAATTTTCTTTTTAGTCTCAAATTCAATTCGCGACATTTTGAATACAACTTTATCAACGGAAATGAATGAACCGAATAATCATTTTTGACATGTAAACAAAGCAAATGGCGCTTACACGCTAAAAATATATACAGTAGTTTATGCGTAATAACGCATCGAATGTTTATAACTACTTTTCGATACACTCCTTAGTGTTAACACATGGAAATTTTATGAATCAAGAGAGACTCGTAGAATTGTTCATACAAGGTGATGGCTTACAGTACAACATTGCTCTGGAAGGTACAATCTTCGAGCGATCTAGTCAATGCGAATCTCCGGTTTGTGAAGTGAGCTGAAATTGCAAAATCTTTCACGAAATGCAAGCAAGTCAACCGGATTTACGGCATCCTACATGCACGAGGTTTCTTCGCAGCAATGTAGCATTGTGATTTGTAGCAAATTTGGCGAAACCTTTCCTTTGTAACTTATGTTATCATGTTCAATATCTTGAATTTTGGTCGTTGTTGAATTTTATCAGATACTATGCTTCTTACCCGAGAAATACACATTTTGTGTTTTAGTTGCATTGGTAGTTCTCATGTTTGGTTCAAATTTCTGTTTCATTTGTTTGAGTGACCCAGAGGGAAGGCGTCTCTAACAAACTAAGAAAAAAATCCTGCCTAAAAACCCGCACATGCCAAATTTGATTCCATTTGCTAGATAAGTACTTGAGCTTTGCAGAAATTTGGGTTTCATTTGTATGGAAGTCCTCCCCTTCCAGGCGAGGAAGCAGCTTCGAGCCATCATAAGAACCTTCTCCGGCCTCAACAACCCCTACATAAAGGTTTTCAAAACAGTAGATATGATTCTCTTGGTTGGTTGACATTTGTGCCTAATTTTCATGAGAGCCCACCCCTTCCAGAGAGAGAAGGAGTCTCAAACCTCCATAGAAACATTGCTTGGTTCCGAAAATCCCCACATACCAAACTTGGTTCCATTTGCTTGATTAGCTCTCGAGTTATGCAAAAATGTGTGTTTCATTGGTGTTGAAGCACCCCTTCCAGAAACGGGAGGGGTCTCGAACCATCTTAAGAACCTTTCCCGACCCCAAAAATCCCTGCATAAAAATATTCATATCAGTTGAGATAATTCTCATGTGTGGCTCAATTTCGTGTTTCTTTTGAATGAACCCCCCCCCCCCCTTCTAAAGAGGAGAGGGGTCCCAAACCACTGTAGAAACATCTCTTGCCTACAAAAACCTCTACAAGGCCATATTTGGTTCTATTTGTTTGGCTAGCTCTTGAGTTATGCAGAAATTAGTTTTTAATTTGCGTGGGAGCCCCCCTTTCTAGAGGCAGGAGGGGTCTCGAACTAACATAAGATCCTTTCCCGGATTTTAACACCCCTGCATACAAATTTGCATAGTGATAGGGAAAGTTCTCATGTTTGGTTAAAATTTGTGTTTCATTTGTTTGGGAGCTCCCATTTTTAGAAGTGGGAGGGGTCTCGAACTAGCCCCCCCCCCCTTTCCAGATAGAGGAGAGTTCTCAAACCACCATTGAAACAAACAGACAGACAGTCTGAGCGAGTGCTTTCAAAAACGTCTACTGCCTTTCCGGAAGCGTCACAATTGTTCCGTTCTATTTTGGCCGGATTTGGTATCTTGCCATTACGGAAAAAAATGCCATGGAGTGGTATGCTGCCAACAACGATCAAGTGGTGCTCAAGAACAAAACCCTCCCAACACGCCAGAGCTCCGCCCAATCAAACAATATTGGGCCATCGCCAAGCGGAACCTTAAGAAGACTCTAAAAGCTGTTGTGAGCGAGAGACAGCTCAAGGCAAACTGGCGTTCTGCGGCGAATAATAGGTGTTAAACGAAAGATCCGGCAATTTGCATTCGGTAAAAAGAAAGCTTAGCTAAATATTTCTCCTGTAATACTGTTTGACCAAATTTTGATCGAGACACCCTTTAGTTCTACAAGTACAGTTTGCAAAAACTTAATGCTTGCAACTAGCAGAGCGAAATGAAACACAAGTTTGAACGCATTAACATTATTCAAATTGTATACTGATTCGAAACGCCCAGGTGCTCTGGTGTTTTCTAATTAATTCGATCAGCTGACCCTATGAGTTAGACTATGACATCACATTTGTCCAGATAATACAATGTATCTGTTCAAAAGGCGTACCTTATAATAAACTAGTCTGCGCCGCACAATGCACACATTGCCTCGACTGTATCTACGTCATATTTTATTCACCAAAATATTTATGAACGCAGACCGGCAATCCGTTTCACCTTTTGCTGTCCCCTGCAGCCAGATTGGAAGCATAATGACGCCCACGCTGGGCACGATCAGTTTTACGATTGTGTGTATCTCACACACTACATCGCTGTTCTCTACACAACCCGATCGTTCCATGCCGGTGCCGTGCTGAAGCTGATCAACAACACACTGAATCGTGGTTTGTGTCATTTTTTTCCCCCATTTCTTAAACTTGCCTTGGGCTACCACCTTATGCTTGACAACCGCTAAGCCCAGCAGTATTTATGTACGAGTCAACCAGCCATGTCCGTCGAGCTTCGAATGAAATGCTAAATGATTCACTTCAGTTCTATCCCATCACCATCGAATTGACATTCAGCTTTGCGCAGATTCTTCTTGCTTTCAAACCATCGTCAATTGCACGTTGAAAAAAGTTTTCACATATCACATAATCTAAGAAGGGTCATATCGATTTTATTGGACACCACACCTAACGTTTGCAATTCGCATGTTAAACCCAAGTGATGATATATTTTAATCGATGCATTCCACAGGTGGTTGAGTGATTTATTTTATGAGTGCATGCTCGCCCCGGGGCTAGGAAGTGGGGCATATCGCAAATGATGCGTTCACAATAATATAATCGGGGCGAAACAATCGCATGGGCAGCTGAGCCGGGTGACGGGGCGGTGCGATGCATGTTTGAGATGATGAGCTGTCAGTTTGACCGAATTGAACCCGTCGTCGGAACGCGCCCGGGCAGGCTTATCTCCGGTGATCTTTTGGCCTGTCTGTTACTCATTACATTCAAACAAGAAAAAATGAAAAATAAATTCAGCAAGCATGTGTTCAAACTGCCTGGTGGGTTTATACTACCGCGTACGTTATATGAACAGACGGACTCTGTTCATTCATGAAAAATACCGAATAGGGTAATTTACCTATTCTCGGCAATCTAGGCACAGATCATATATTTTTTGAGTGCTTTGTCAGCGTCATGTACAAATTTGACGTTCTGGTTTGTTTACATTCATTTTTTGCTTTCTCTTCTATCTCTTAAAACTAACAGAATTATACATAACTTCAAATTTATTTCAAAAATTGAAATAAATTAAAGACAATTCGCTAGTTTTCAAAGCAATGCATTTTACTACAGCTGAACATGTTAAAACATCAATAAACTAACAAATTATTCAGATTGCTGCCTTAACAATTTTAGGATAACTTTCTGGCAAGTTTGTTATGAAATTATCAAGTTAATCATAATTACCAGCACAGTGGTATTTGTGCACTGCCTGAGCGCTGCTTATCAGTTTTTCTTGAAGTCTGACATGTCATGGGCCGCTGCACTTTCCATTTTAAAGTTCCGTTTGACGATTGCCCAGTAGCGTTCGGTTGGTCACAGGTGGGGACAGTTTGGTGGGTTGATCTCTTTTGCAACTAAATCAACCTTTTTATCAGAAAACCACTAATTCTGCAGTGGTTTAATGAACAGAGGCCAGATCCGGCCAGAAAGCAGCAGGAGTCTCATGCTTCCGATATAGACAAAGCAACCACCTCTGCAAGCAGTTTCGGTAAATTTCAGCATTTATTGTTCCATTTGCGTAGGAAATTGAAGATTACAATTGGAACATTCTCCCTAACCGATTTGGCGTAAATTTGAGGTCCCGGCAATGTTCTGAAAGCAATAAGTACCTTCCGTGACCCATCAAAACAAACCACACAGAAAAAAAAGCTAACATTTACTCGTCACTTCTCAGGTACCATTAATAAAGCCAATTTCCAGCTTGGGTTGATGTTCAAAATCTCCAATGAGTTTTGTGATCCGCTGTGTTTCAAAGCTCTGTACTGTTCCTTGGTACGCTCTGTTCTTGACTTTTGCATCTGCAGGCGATAGGGAGTGCGAGGCTTGAAGATGTCCAACGCAGATTCGTAAGATATGTTTTGCGCCACCTTCCATGGAGTAACCCGTTAAATTTTCCTGCTTAGGCTGATCGCTGTCGCATGTTTAAGCTGGATACTCTGACTAAACGAAGGAATGTCACGCAATCGGTATTGTCAAACTTCTATTATCCAATACGATGTTCCTGAGCTGCTGCCGAGAATGAGTTTGTATGCTCCTGCCCGAATCCTTCGACCGAGAGCCCTGCTGCTAATCTAATCATGCTGCAAACAGTTCCATTGTTGCCATGATCCGTTGGTTCAAAGAAGTATCCGACGAATTTGATTTCAAAATTTCCACCTCCAGATTTCGTTTGTTGAACCGTTTTTAACGTTGGCTACCATTAGATTAGACCACACAGTCAGATGAATCAACAAATACAAAAAAAATACTGTTGGTTCTCTGTATTTATTTTGGGATATTGTCACTTGGGAGTAGTGAGTCATTCTCAATGGAGCAGAAATGCAAACCGGTTGGACCCTACTCTCTTCGATCTGAATGAAATTTTGTCCATATGTTGGTTAGTACATAAATTACGTTTCCAATAAAAAAAATCCAAAATTATCCTGGACTAATTTTCTATAAGTGCGTATATACCCTTCGATCCTCCAATCATTTTATTTTTAAGCTGAAGTTAGTGATAGGTGAACAGTTAAAGATGGTCGCTTCTTTATTTTTTTATTTTTTGTTTTTAAATATTTAGTAAGTTTTTTTATTAAAATATACCAAAAATTGATTTTATGCATCATTTTCAAATAAAAATTATAGGCATATTTTTACGTTAGTCCAACCATTCTCAAGTTATTGCGAGTTTTAATAACAGAAATTTATGTTTTTGCAATCTTTTGGCCCTTTTTTCTTTGTTAGTCGACATCACGTCTACAACAAAATGTATTTTTCATAATAGATTTTTTTTATAAATAAAGAGCGTGCAATATCGTAGGGAAGCGGAACCTATTTTCACCATAGTACATATATTCATCACATTCTGTCATTGTCTGTGAAAATTTGTTTTTTAAAGAGATAAATATTTCTTTGATGGCTTGAAACCCCTCCTTCCACTGAAATAAGGGGCTCTCATACACATGAAACACAAATTTCTGCATAACTCAAGAACTAATTAAGCAAAAGGAACCAAATATGGCAGGTAGAAGTTTTTGAAGGGGGGCTCCCCCGCCTTCTGAAGGGGGGCTTCCTTTTAAATGAAACACCAATTTCTGCATAACTCGAGAACTAATCAAGCAAACGGAACCAAATTTGGCATGTGGGGATTTTCGGAAGCAAGAAATGTTTCTTTGGTAGTTCGAAACCCCTCTCCCTCTTTTAGCGACGAGGCTCTCATACAAATGTAACAGAAATTTCTGCATATCTCGAGAACTATTCAAGCAAATGATATTATACTTGGAATGTGAGGGTTTTTGGAGGCAGGATTTCTGTATATATGTAAATGAATTTCTGTCTATCTGTCTGACCCTAATAGACTCGGAAACTACAGAACCGATCGGTGTTAAAATTTGGTTGTAAAGGGTGATACGGTCAAAATTTGGTCAAGGGAAAACGCGTGTAAATCGGTGAAATCGTTTATTTAAAAAATCAAATTAAATTTCTTTTTCAAGTTCAATTAGTATAAAATTCAGGAAAAATATTCAGTTAGGCTTCCGCTTTTCCAAATCCGAATTGCCGGGCCTTACGCTTGACCCCTGCCATCAGATTTTGTACAGCCACCTTGTCCACCTTCTTCGCCGCAGAAAGCCAGTTTGCCTTGAACTGCTGCTCGTCCTTAGCAGTTTTTTTGGTCTTCTTTAGGTTCCGCTTGACAATAGCCCAGTATTTCTCAATTGGGCGGAGCTCTGGCGTGTTGGGAGGGTTCTTGTCCTTGGGAACCACCTGCACGTTGTTGGCGGCATACCACTCCATGGCCTTTTTACCGTAATGGCAAGATGCCAAATCCGGCCAAAACAGTACGGAACAACCGTGTTTCTTCAGGAAAGGCAGCAGACGTTTATTCAAACACTCTTTCACGTAAATTTCTTGGTTGACAGTCCCGGAAGCTATGAAAATGCTGCTTTTCAAGCCACAGGTACAGATGGCTTGCCAAACCAGATATTTCTTTGCGAACTTTGACAGTTTCGTGTGCTTGAAAATATCTACTACCTTTCCCCTTCCTTTTGCCGTATAAAACTCCTGTCCCGGAAGCTGCTTGTAGTCGGCTTTGACGTAGGTTTCGTCGACCATTACCACGCAGTCAAACTTCGTCAGCATCGTCGTGTACAGCCTCCGGGATCGCGCTTTGGCCGTCGTATTTTGTTTATCATCGCGATTTGGAGTCACTACCTTCTTGTAAGTCGATAGTCCGGCTCGTTTTTTGGCTCGATGCACGGTTGTAGACGATACACCCAGCTTATTTGCGGCATCTCGGAGAGATAGGTTAGGGTTTCGCTTGAAACTACCGGCAACTCTCTTTGTCGTCTCAGCGGCTTCCGGTTTTCGATTTCCCCCCGATCCAGACTTCCTGGCTGTCGACAAACCTTCCCCAAACACTTTAATTACATTTGTAACGCTTGATTTGGCAACTTTTAGCGATTTTGCCAACTTTGCGTGCGAGTAGCTCGGATTTTCGCGATGCTCGAGCAAAATTTTGATACGCTGCTCTTCTTGCTTGGACGGCATTTTGACAACTGAAGAGTGAATTCCAAAATCAAAATAGGAACAACATTCTACACACACACACCTTCAAAATGAGGGGGTTTTTTAAATGCAAAATTGAAAGAAATACTTCAAGTTGATATTGACCAAATTTTGACCGTATCGCCCTTTATGCAGGGGTTTTGGGGCTGAGAAAGGTTGTGATGATTGGAGGGTGAAGGGCTCTCATATAAATGAAACATAAATTTCTGTATAACTCGAGAACTAATAAAGCAAATGGAACAAAATTTGACATGTGGAGGATTTTGAAGGCAATGATTGTATGCTGATTTGAGACCCTTCCCTTCTGGAAAGAGAAGCTCTTATTCAAACGAAACACACATTTTAGCCAAACATGAGCATTATCTAGGTAACACAAACACAAAATGTGTTTTTCTCGGGTAAGAAGCATGTTTTGATAAAAGTTTGAACCCCTTCTTAGACAAGAAAAAAACTCATTCCGAAAAACAAACAGTTCTATTAAACTTTGATTCATTTAGTTGCAAGCGAAGCAGCGCTCAGATCGGGTTCAGCCAGCTTAATTAAAAAAAATTGATTTAATACAACAAAAGGGAGTCCTAAGATTTACTTTCCTTTGAGTAAGGAATGTGCCTTGAGAAAAAAAAATTGAATAATATTATTCAGACATTTTGATTTGACGTATAAAAGGATGTTTCAAAAATGAAGTATGTTGTACGTAATTGGCATTTTTTGGAACCACTCTGGTTTTTTTCTCTCTGCACAAGGGTGTCGTTGATTCAAAAATCGGGTTAAGCACCCTAGAAGTGACTTGTTTTTTATCAGCAAAAATGAATTAAAAAATATGAAAATGTTAAATTTTCTTGAATGTTTAAAACTTTTGAACCACCTCAGGTTTTATATTATTTCGAACCACCCTAGAATTTTTTAGTTTGTCCTCGGGTGGTTCTATGCAAAATTGGGATCCACAACTCAAAATTTCCTAAGAATGAGAATTTCAGCAAAAAAAAAATTTGTTTTCTATTATTTTACTCCGACTTTTAAAACCTCAATCGCAATTTGCAATCATTAGCCATATCCATCGATGAACTTATTACTTTTTCAGCCTAAAGAAACTAAAATTTTCTGTGTTATCTAAAGAACATATATGGAATTCTTTATTCGGCATACATGCGTGATATATTTTATGTCAGTTTTAAGCAGATGTCGCCTAAATCAGCTCTATTGTATGGGAGATTTTTTCGGCTTGCAATAAAACGAGGGGAAATTATAAGCTTTTTTTCAAATCATCATGTTATCTTATAAAAAAATTACATTGAGATGTTACGTTTAAATAACTTGCAACGGCGAAAAATCCAAGAACTCAATGCCAAATCATCTCCATCAATCGCCAGAGTGTCAGAAAAATCGCCTTCCATGTGTAACAATAAGCCGAATATGTGACCATTTCTGTCTTCCTTGCACCTCATCAACGTTTTTAAATACTGGTCAACAGAGCTGATTTAGGCGACATATGACCTAAGCTGGCCTGAATTATCCCTTGAAATTAAGCCAAATCTAGCATCTCATTTTACGTGTTAGTCGCACACCTGGAATAAAGTCCTGTAAATGTCATTTTAATATTATTACATTAAATGAAGCATTATAAAACAATCTTCCCAACAATCTGTCAGTTGAATTCTCGAGTAATACATCTTCATGCTTCTATGTTGAGTATGATTCTTTATAACCAAATCTAGTCACATAAAAGTATTTCCAATCGCAATAAAACTTGTGTGTTGCTTGGGCTATCAGGTGAAATGAAAAATTGACTGACTCCTTACGATGAAACGCCTACTTATGCTCAACTACTGTGTTTTTACGAGCACAGAATCATGCGTGAGAAATGGGAAGGTAAATGGATACGTTTTCACACAACCTTCGTTTTCACTGAATCCTATATGTTTAATGTTTCAACTGAAATGCATTTTTGAGTGAAATTTTCACTTATCCTTGAAATATGTATTAGACTTGAATAATCACAAAGCTTAAATCAATACCAACATTACGCGTCATCACGGTCACATCTTCTCAAGCTCTCAGACCATTTACAAAAAAAAACAACAACAATCCTCACGAACAAGCCCATTTACGGACAGCATTATATTAATTGGATTTTTATTTAAATTAACCACATGTTAATCATCGGCGGCATTGCGTGCGTGCGTGGTGGCGTGCGCTGAGTTACGACCCGGGCAAACCAACGCGATGAGTGCGATCATTTTACAAACTCAATCCAGCGCGACAGCCTACTATGCAACCGCAGGGGGAGAGGAGGAGAGGCCCGTCTCTTGTTATTTGACTGCCTAATAATTCCGCGCCGACTATCAGTTTCATGTACAAATTTACAGGCTTACAAATGCTTCCGAGTGGTGCGCCCAAACTAACTGCTATTTGCATATTCAAAAATTTTCTATCGCTTACTGCTCTTCAGTGTTATATCATAGATTTCAGCCAGTAAGATGAGATCAAATGGGCGGATAAAGCGGGTCTGAAGGGTAAGGTCAGACAAATTGGTGGGCTTGCAGCTTAAGATAAAGCACGTGTGGAGCCATTTCCGTATTAGGGAGCGGTCGTAAAACCCATAAAATTGTTTTATTGTGTGATGTTTGTGACGATGTTAATCGCATTTCAAGGGCTAATGCACCATAAACTATTCACTATTTACCTGAGACAGTAACTTGTTAGTAGACTGTCGTAGATTTTGATCAGTTTCAGTGTTCGGAAAATTGTTCTCAAGTCTGATTCATTCAGACATTGAGACGTAAAAAGACTCAAGTGTGAATGAGGCAACCAAATATCATGCTTGATATTCTCATGCATACTCATGCACTCATACTCACAACGCCATAAGCTCATTTTGTCTCAATACTCATTACTACACTGAAAATTATTTTCGATAATTAGCTTTCACGCGTTTCGTAAACATGGATTTTGTACACAGAACCAATGTCTCGTATATTGTATGAAACATCATATTGCTTTTTATCTGATGAAATGCTATCATTACACCTTTTTGTATAATGTACGAAATGCATTTCGTGAAGACCAGCCAATCGCCGTTTCTCTTTTATCGTACTCATGCATGATGGTGTTGCTGTTGGCATGGGTGGGAATAATTTATTTTTCCCAGAATAAAAATTAAAGCTCTTTCGAGAGTTAATACTTCCTACTCATTAATCAAGTATCTTCTTATGAGTAATTATGGCCAAGTGAGATCAACCACGGTGTCAGTAACAGTTCTTCTCAATATTAAAGGATCGAATCCTATGTCAGAAACATTTAACAAAAAACGGCGGACATATCCACGTGGTTGCGCTGGTTTTTACAATCACATTTCGAGTCGATAAAGCAGACCTCTTAATCATTCATTCAACCACCAGAGAGATGTTTCTCTTTTAATTTATGTCAAAATGTTCGTAGCTCTTTGTAATGTTTTCGTACAATGCACGACTGTTATTTCTGTGTGAACAAGTCCTTCGTGCTTTTGACAGCTGCGCGTGTATCATTACCTACGAAGGTATTTTCATAAAAACAAAAAAATCAGAAAAAAAGGAAAGATTCGCCAGTTATACTTTCGATTTCATAGTATAACCTTAAACAAATTTTCAGTGTACCACATAAACGACAAGTATGCATGTTAATACAGGCCATGTAAGTTCGCTTTTCTCTATTGTAAACAACAATAATAAATATGATTCACACCCAAAGACGAAGCATGAATTTTTAAATAAGAAAATTCATCGCCTGTTCCTACGGCATTGTCGCAGGAGTTTTGAGGATTTGAGTTTTTCCGAACACTGATTAGTTAAAGATATTTGGGATTTCATTAAAGTATGTAGTTAATCTTGCAGAAAACATCATATAAATTTTGTGCAGTGCAAAGGCGTAGTACCTTTTGCGGAAGTAGTACATATTTTAGTAAAAGTTCAAAGAGAAATAAACAAAAATTCAACATGCCATGCAATTTACAATAACACATTGTGTGATTTCGCTCACACAGACCTACTGGTTAGGTAGGGGAGATCTTACGAACTCTCGACGGCTTAAGCACAGTCTACCTTTCTGTGAGTGTTTTCGCTGCAACGTGCATAAGGTAGACGTTTTTGTTTATTTACATTCATTAGGACATCTTCAACGGTGGTCCAAATCGTGATTAGTATTTTTTTTGTTCAGACCAAACGCAAAAACATCAGTGCACCGGTGTTATAAACTTAGTTTTATACCGGATCTATTTTGCATTATTTCAAATCTGGTATATGTTGTGATCAATTCTTGCAGCGATTTGGAAGAAGAAAAATACCGTTCCAAAACACTACCCGCTACTGTATAATACCAATTAACAAGAAAAATTTCAGCTTTTACTAAACAAAAACTCAACTTTATTGAGCATATTTTGAGGTTATACTTAGGGGCTATTCATAAACCACGTTGACTTTTCTGGGGGGATTGACCAAAGTCTACGCTCCATTCAAATTTTCAAAAAAATGTATGGATAAAAGTGTATGAGGGGGGAGGGGGGTTCTTAGATTTTGAAAAAAAGAGTCTACGTGGTTTATGAACAGGCCCTTATAAGCTGAAAAGTGGCCGTGTTTGGTGCGGGTGATGCTGGCGCGCCTGTTGCTCGCCTCGGATGCTGATAATGACCTCAGGTTGCTCCCGGTGATAGTGAATTGCCTTTTCAATTCATTCCGGAATAACCAATGGAAAACGCTGACTAGTTGGAAATGAGGAGGCTCCCGGAATTGTGACTGTTGTGGATTTTACGATTAACTTGCTGGCAATTTTCGATTCCGAATAGTATTTCGATTGCTCGAAAATGAAAAGTAATGAAGTCTTCAAATTAAACAATTGGTTTATTGATGGATATGTCATGATTAGTACTCGCAAACAGCTCATACAGATAAATGTTAGAGAAGCGTATTATAAAGAAACTTTTGGCAGGTTTACTGAGGATTAGGGTATTCAGGCTTATCTTCTGGGGGAGAGGATACATTTTACTATGGCAGTTTTGATGAGCTTTCTGGGGGAAACCGATGATATCTTGAAGATATCTTGAAATCTTGAAGATAGATTCAATACATACTTCCCGGAGGAAAAGTTCGAAAAATCTTTGATTTTTCCAGAAATCGTTGTTAAATATTATATTATTCAATTGCATATTCTACAGCTTTCAGACAATATTATGTAGTTTCTGTCAGTTACATGAATTGGTAAGAACATAAGTTTCTAAAAACTGAATGAACTTTTTTATACTTATTTCTGAATTACAATGAACCATAGATATAACCAAAAATGTGAATAGAAAGTATTGTCCGTTAGAGTACGGCAGGCTGTGAAATTGAATAGATACAGTTGAAATTGGGCCGAGGGCTATTTTGAAAGTCAGTTTCCAACCATGCACACAATCATTTACCAAGCCACCTCAATGCAGGGTAGGCAAGCTCGGTATATCACGTTCGACGTTGAGGCGTTTTCCAGGACATTCCCCCTCGACTCTTGTTTTTTCGCTGCCAAATTACAATTCAGCATTATCTACCCAAGTAACCATAAGCATTGAGCTTTAGCCCGAAATTAGCACTACAATAGCATTAATGTTGCTTAAAAGTTTTATATTAGCATTTTGAATGCATGCAAGCTTCATATTAGCATTACAAATGCATTCAAGCTCTAATCAAAAGTAAGCATTATGGCCAGCATTATATCCGCGTATAAAGCTGTTATAATGCATAAAAACATTTATCATTTTCATACATGTCATACGTTATACAAGTTCATGCATACATGCTTTACAACTGCATTTAGTGCTAATATAAAGCTATCATTTAATGTTTGGATTTTTTTTACACAAGCATTGAAAAGTCTTAATTTTAGTTCAACAACAACAACAAGAACCAGTATGGCGAGACTTATTGGAAAATATACTTTAAAAAGTGGAAACTATAAACGAAAAGTAAAATCGCATCGAAAGTACAATACTTCTAACCTGGACACACCTGATCATATCCATGATCTGGTTCAATAAAACAGCTACATCTCCACCAGCTAGTTCTACGCCTTTAAGTTCATTCGTAGAATCCGAAGAAGCTCTAACAATTCTCGAACCACTTAAAACTCACACGGACTCTCTAGTGAAGAGTGGAACATCTCTTCGACTGATGATTCATTCGCTGATTAATCTGTTTCATGTAGTAGCCAAGATGAAAGTTTGTCTTTCTTCCTCGAAAACTGGAGCATGCGACACAATATTTCACAAGCTAAATAAAAATTTCCCTTTGCGCCGAAAATTTGACTGTAATTACAGCGTAATTAAATCCTGTTAGTGTCTACGGCATACACTTCTTTAAGATCCAAAGAATGATGAGCCGAAAATGTGAACCATATTAAACAAACCATCAAAGTGACGCGAAGGATGGCGCTGAAATTACAGTAATATTTTCGGCGCAAACGGCAATATCGTTTCTTTCACGTCTTCTGTTTAGAGGTCAATCGCATATATGTTTATAACTCATTGTTACATACATTTTTTTTTCTAAGACCATCAATAAAAAAAAGCGAAAGATGAAAAAGTACTACAAATAAACCAGAACAGTAGCATTAGCAGTGCTACAAACGGGCTATCAAAACTGACAGTTATTTATAGATGCATTAACATAGCATTACTAATGCTATTTACGAGCTGTCATTTCTGCATTATATAAGCACGTTATTTCGCCTTTTTTAGCATTATATGAGCATTATATCTGAATATAGAGCTTTGTAGTATTTAGGTGCTGCTTTATATGCAGATATAATGCTGATATAATGCCAAGTTTTATTGCTTAATGGTTACTTGGGTAATATCGTTTAAATGAAATGCATGCATTCACTCACTCAATACTGGCAATAAAAATTATTTGGTCAAACCAATCCATGGCAAAACGTTAGCGGAAAATCTGTGATCTCTGGAAAAAAAAACTTCTACACTCTAATGTAGAATGATTGACATGATCACAGATGTTGGCGGGTTAACCAACAAGAAATACAAAACCGATGCGGGGAACAAAAAGTTGGTCTATTTATGCTGGTTCTATTCGGTTGCAAATCAAGTATAAAGTTGTTCCAAAAATAGACCACCGCTGAAGATACCCTTAGCTCCTGGCACCTCTGTGGGGTTGTGTACCGGTGTCCAATATATTCTCATGCAGATTGATACTACATTTATTCTGTATTGGCAATTCAGATTTCATTATTGATAACATTGATTAAATGTCAACATCACTGATACATTACAGCATGTAGTTTGGAGTTATTTCAACCCTTTAAACCTTTTGGCCAGTTTTTTCGTAATTTTGACCAGCTTCAACCATTTCTCAATCCTAACACTGGCGGCATGCAAAAATTACATTAGCATCTCGTCCCCTATTTGCTGGATTAGTTAGAAATTGATTACGCTTTGTTTATATAGTTTCTCTAAAATCTAGAATCTGAAATAACGTTCTCGAAGGCACGAACGTTGATGATATGAATGAACGATTTTGTGGTGTTATAAAACGTTGAACGGATGGTGTGGTGTTATAAAAGCTTAAACGGGAACGGAATTCGGCTCAGCGAAAACTAAAACGATGCAAAAGAACTAATACTAAGTGGAAGTTCAAGCAGGCAAGCACTGCATTTTGCCGACTCAACACTTCGTTGCACAAATCACATGTTTCAAAAGCGCAGTGGAATTTGCGATGAAATCCTTGAAGCTGCTTGAGTTTCGTCAACAACAAAGGGAACAAACATCAGCGTTCCGTCCAAATATTCTGAATCTTGCGGATTCATTATTTTTTTCAAATTTAATTATGTTCTACTTTTTTCATGTAGACACAGTTGTCGGCTGAATTATAATAAATGATAGATGATTACTGAAAATAACGGACTTGAATAATGCCATTCTCGGAAATTTCACTCGACAACGCAACGATCACACACAGCACGAATGATAAAAACTAAGTATTCGATCATGACTTACGTCCCGTTTTTAAGAAGAAGAACAGTTTTGAAAAACGTGACGACCCATATAAAAAAGTCCAGGTCCATTCGAATAAAGCTTGCTTCAGATAGAATTGGAACAAAAACAATTGCCTGTATTTCAGTTATTTATTATTGAATTCAAGATCTTTTTCTATACAAATGTAGCGCTTTCTTCATACTTTTAAGAAAAAATACGGATATAATTATTCGTCACGGTTTCGAAGGAAATCTCGAATTTTTCCTGTAACACGGCTCATTAGGCGGCGCACACCTCCTTCGTCCATCGTTTTAGCTATCTTATTCCACCAGGTCTTCATCTGATTGATGTCTTTGACAACCTTTCCCTTTGTCTTGAGTCTCCTCTTCATGATTGCCCAGTATTTCTCAATTGGGTGGAACTGGGGGCAGTTGGGTGGGTTAAGGTTTTCCGGAACAACCTGGACCCCTTTCTCTGCATACCATTTTTGAACGACTTTGCTGTAATGACAGCTTGCCAAATCTGGCCAAAATATTACGGGATGGTCGTGGGATTGAATGAACGGTAAAATTCGTTTTTGGAGACACTCTTTTTGGTATAGTTCCGACGTCATTGTCTTATTTGTAATGAAAACTTTCGTTTTTTTGCCACAGCTGCAAATGCCCTGCCAAATCATGAATTTTCGTGCAAATTTGTCGGCAAAAACAAATTTAAATTTGGCTGGAACATCCTGCCGAGCCGTTGCCAAGTAAAATTTTTGACCTGGGATTTGCCCGAAATCAGCCTTGACATAGGTTTCATCGTCCATCAGAAGACACCCGTCGAACTTGGTCAGCACCTGGTCGTATAGCTTCCGAGCACGGATTTTGGCCGCACTATTCTGTTTTATGGTCCGATTTGGCTGTTTGCTAGCTCGATACGACTTGATTCCTTCCCGGAGTCGAGTTCTCCTCACGGTACTATGGGCAGCACCGAATTTTCTGGCCAAATCACGGTCCGACAGATTGGGATTCCTCTTAATCGTCTTCAAAATCTTACCACGCAGTTTCCGGTCGACAGTTCCACTCCGACGATTGGCTTGAGGCTTCCGAATCGTCGTCAATGTTTCCTTATACCGTTTGATAACGCGCCATACGGTATTTCTGGGCAATTTCAGCTGTTTAGCTAGCCTAGATGCAGACCACAATGGATTTTCCAAATAACTGAGCATAATTTTTTCCCTTCTTTCGGCTTCCATGTTGATTGTTTACAAAGTACAGTCGATTTGCGGAATGTCAAAAATACACGTGAAGCTGACAAAATTCCCGACACGTGGGCACCAAGAACTTCCAAATCCGTCTACCAGGAGCGCCACAATATGAGCAAAAGTTTGTTCCAATTCTAAATGAAGCAAGCCTTACCATGACAAAAGGAATTGTAAAAGGTAATTAAGTGACTAAAGAATGAAAGAATTTCATGTTTGGCAACCCTAACGAAAATAAACTGTATTTTTCTTGAATTAACTGTTTCTTTTCTTGTTTTGCATTTTTAGGGTGGTTTACCATCCAAAATGTAGTGCTAAAAGCATTTTTCGATAACAAGTGATTCATTTCAACATGATTTGCTTCGGTACTTAACACACTTCACTGAACAAAACTTTGTTCGCGTTTACCTTTAAAACATGTCTTTGAAACTGGTGATCGCTGCATTTCGGATTCTACAAGACCGATTTGGCGGAATTTTTATTCTCAGCATGTAAAAATGAAATATCTATCTTGTTAGGTTTTTGAAATTCCGAAACATATGCTAAATGTTG
Organism: Aedes japonicus; assembly: GCA_034211315.2. Lineage (NCBI taxonomy): Eukaryota > Metazoa > Arthropoda > Insecta > Diptera > Culicidae > Aedes > Aedes japonicus. Next base: position 92,634 of record JASCZW010000762.1, on the reverse strand, counting down.
CCCGTTTTAATAAAAACTTTTGATTTTTTTTTCAACAATAATTCCCATAATGTTACCATAAAAAAATCAAAAACGTTACAAGATAGCTAGAGCATTTTTAAATGCTGAAATACAATTCCAGCCAAAGCAATCCTTAGAGATAAGCGCGATTAAAGTTTCGTTTGTCGTGTTGATGGTCGAAACAAATTATTTTGGAATGAGCTACTAGTAATTGAAAACAAAATTATACAAAATTTCTGGGGACCTGCCTCCAAAAAATGCATAACAATTTTCCCGCATCCAGTCTAGTCCGGCATGACCTAATCACCGTAAACTCGTAAATAATGGTGCTCGCTTTTTCTGCCTGTGTAGATAATAGTTTCACAAGAGTACGTTTTTTTTCTGAACGTTGGCATACCTCCTTTTTTGTTGATCTTCTGCAAATACAAATAAGACAAGTTGGCCCATCATAGCATTAGTAAATTATATTGATTCTACTTTAAAGCAAGGTGCTAGGAAGCGGACTACCCCATGACAAAAAAAAATCATTTTCGGCAACACTGCCTCCTATAAACAATGTTTTTTTTAAATTACTTTAAGGGGACCCTCCCCTGGATTTGGGCAAAAATAAGGTAAAGCTTGATTTTTTTTTTGGAGTATGAAAAGGCGTACGAACTTCCGGTTTTGACGATTAAATTCGATTATTCTTCAAGATTTCAAAAAGATAAAAAAATTGTGGAAACTCGAAATGGCGGCTACAAAATGGCGATTTCTCGAAACCATGTTTTTCAATCTAACTTCAAGCCCCGGCCTTGAACTATTAAGCCGATTTCCTCCATCAAATAATTGTTTGAAAGGGTATATTTTTTTGTACGGCTTGAACTAAAAATTGGCATTAATTATTAATTATTTAAAGTTTTTAAACACGGTTGAAATGAAAAAAAGTAGCGAAAAATTAAACTTTTCAGTTCAAATGATCACTATGCAATGAGTTTAAGTTTAAATTGTCTGAAATTTAGTTCAAGCCTTAGAAGATTTCATTATTTTTCAGAAATGATAACTAGATTTGATTTTTGTTCTTTTTTTTTTTATTCCGTGTCGGGTATTTTCGTCCCTGCGACCAATTTTTAGATCTATTGTGACATATCCCCTTTTTGTTGTTGCTTTAGTTATGTTCAGCATGACGCATCACTATTGATAGAAGTGATCGCCAAAGTCTGACCTAAAGCATTGTCCCAGGACGGTATAACGCTCCGAATAAAGTGTACTATCGTACTGGGGTTTGTTCTCCAAATCTCAAGGGGTTCTAGTAGCCCTTTGTTAAAGAACTTCAGCCTTTTATTGAAAATTGCCGGGCAGTGGCATAACAAGTGTTCCGAGTCTTCTCTTTCCATGTTACAAAATCGACATGAATCATCTTGAAGTTTTCCTATCAGCTTCAAGTGATAACGGCTCGGATAGTGACCGGTTATAAGGCCTGTATATATTGTTAGATCTTTTTTGGTAAGATCTAGTAACTTGCGAGTCATTGAAATGTTTGGAGTAATGAACCGCTTTGATTGCCTAGCTTTGAAAGTGTTGTTCCAGTTTGTCTCCACTTTTAAGCATTCCCAGGCTTTCATCTCCATTCTAAAAGAGGGGAGGGTTCAGGTCCTACAAACTGATGAGACGATCCGAGTCTTGCTAGTTCATCGGCTTTCTCGTTTCCATCAATTCCAGAATGACCAGGAACCCAGTACAAATTGACTTGATTACGACAAGACAATTTCTGAAGTGATTGTACACATTCCCAAACATGTTTGGATGTGCATATTGCTGACTTTAAAGCATTTAGAGCTGCTTGACTATCCGACAAAATGCATATATTTGAATATCTATAGTTTCTGCGTAAGCATATAGCAGAACATTCCAGAATTGCTTGAATTTCAGCTTGGAATACAGTTGGCCACTTTCCCATTGGGATTGAAAGGTTAATCCTTGGGCCAGTTACCCCAGCTCCCACTTGATTGTTCATTTTCGAACCGTCTAAGATTTGATTTTTGTTCACTACAAGAAGCTGCAGGCTTAAAGTTGTCGCCACATGTTTTGCGCGCAGAGGCTTACATAAATTGCCATCTTGTAGCCGCCATTTTGAATTTTCACAATTTTTTTATATCCTTGAATTTTTGAATAATAATTAAATTTAATCGTCACAACCGAAAGTTCGTACGCCTTTTCATTCTCCCACAAAAAAAAATACAAACTTTGCCTTATTTTTGCCCAAATCCAGGGAAGGGTCCCCTTAACAGACTCCAAAATGCAGTAACTCCAGAACGGCTCCGAATACCTTGGGGTTTTAAGTGATTTCCACGTAAAAAAGTTCGAGAAACACGATGGCATTAGATTTTTTTTTTATTTTATAAAACGAACTTATTGAAAAAAAAAAAACGCAAATTAACTTTCAACTTCTTTCACTTCGAATGGAATGACTAAAATTTTATTTAACTTCAATAAGAGAATGATTTGTCATGTCATTACGCTCCCTTTGAAAAACAAAACTGATTATTATAACTTATGAGAATAATGAGAACACATCTTTCTAGTAGTTTTTTTTTTACTCTTTATTTATTCCAAATTTTTACATTATTTTACATTCATATATTATCCTAGGTGCTCCTGCTAAGTAATTAACATTTCAACCTTATATGCTATCAATAATATTTAATTTCTTCTAGAGTCTCAACGTTTGAAATTGTATGTAATTCAATAGTAATGAACCAGGGTGGCAGCTTCAAAATCATTTTCAGAACTTTGTTCTGAATCCTTTGAAGAGCTTTTTTCCTAGTTGCACAACAACTAGACCATATTGGCACAGCATAAAGCATGACCGGTCTAAAAAATTGTTAGAATATTAGAAGTTTGTTCTTTAAACAAAGTTTGGATTTTCTGTTTATAAGAGGATACAAACATCTTATGAACTTATTACATTTGGCTTGAATGCCCTCAATGTGATTTTAAAAAGCTAATTTTTAATCAAGTATCAGTCCAAGATATTCTACTTGACTTGACCAAGAAATTGGAACTCCGCTCATAGTGACCATATGACTATTACTTGGTTTCAAAAATGCAGCTTAAAGCTTGTGTGGGAATATTATAAGTTGAGTTTTGGAAGCATTAGCAGAAATCTTCAATTTTTGAAAATAATCTGAAAGAATGTCCAAGCTTTTTTGTAGCCTCCTGGATATAACACGAAGACTTTTTCCTTTAGCGGAAATGCCTGTGACATCCGCAAAGCAAGATTTTTGACACCCCTGAGTAAATCAGGGAGATCTGAAGTGAAAATGTTGTATAGTATTGGCCCTAGAATGCTGCCTTGAGGAACACCAGCTCTAATGGGCAATTGAACAGATTTAGAGTTCTGATAATTTACTTGCAAAGTTCTATCAGTTAAGTAGTTTTGAACTAATTTCATGATATAAAGCGGAAAATTGAACTTTTTCAGTAGTTCTAGTAGTTATACGTCATCGCTTCGTACAAGTTTGTATTTTTCCTTTTGCTTTTTAAGTAAACTTTTCGAAAAGACAAGAAAATAACACAGTGTTGTTCCCTTCGGTCAAGAATGATTTTTCCTCAAGATGAGTGATTTTGATTTAAAAATGAGCTTTCTACTGTACAAGAACTTTTGAATGATAATAGTTCAATTCTTCCAATCGAATCTGAGGCTAATCTATTGTGTTTAGGGGCTGTATTGGATGATTTGTTCACTTCGGTTCTCCGTAATCTGCTGCACATATTTCCACTAGTGGTAAAAACATCTCTGATATTTGCCGACTGTTTGTTGTTCTAGATCGGCAACCATTCAAAGGCTATCAAAAATACACATCTGCAAAAAGGAGACCACATGTGCACCGGAAAACAATGAGCTCCTGAATAAACTGTCGTAAACTTTAACACCCACATGCCCAAATGACATGTTGATGCAATCACCTACTCACACACAGATATGTTCATGCAATGATCCCAAACGTAAACAACCCGCCACCAAATCGTCACCCAGTCTTTGAATTTTTAGAAAACACATCTTCGATACCAACAGTGTTTTAATGGGTGGCCACGAATTGAGTTTATTTTTACTTTCACACCAACCAACCGTACCCCGTCCATCCGAGCTCTATAGTTGCTACCATCTCCGACTGTTGGGCAACCAACTGTTGTTCATATGTATTCGGAAAACGATCAAATTCAATTTATATTCTCATCATCACTCGGCTTGCAACTTGCTGCGAAGAACGGTTATGTATGATTGCTACTGACATAGTGCTACTTTAAGCGCAATATAAACAGATCTATGGAATCGAAGATGCACTGTGAAAATTCTACTTGTACATTTTCCCTTAGTTATTCGAACGGACATGAAAGCGTTTCTCATAATCCATGCAATTTATCGCTGTGCCCGGAAGGCGATAACTTATCTAATTTTCCCGCATCATCGTCACATAATTCGCCGCTGATTTCTGCCAGACGCCAATCCACACATTTGAGTTCCACTCCCAGTCTGACGACACACCATTAACCCAAATCTGCGCTACTGGCTTGGCCCCATAGCCGCATGCCAACCAGTGCTATCTATATGTATAAGTCGTAACCATTAACACACACACTCACAGACTTTTTGACTAATTTGCTATTTCTCCGTTTCCGTTTGCATTTTCATTCCAGATTTTCCTCGCGTTTTTCCGCGGCAAGCAGGACGGCTACACGGCGGTCGAGGAAGGCAAATACTTAACAACCGCGCTTGTCTTCCGTGTCGGGAAATCCGAAACTTGGAGACCGTTAGATCGTTCTATTTCCGGTAACGCTTGCAATTTTACGATCTTGGAGGCAACTCTTTCCCGGACCACCGCTGATGATGGTGATGGTGACGAAAGAAATGGATCATTGCTGTTCAAACATTTGCTGAACCACTCCCTGGTTGAGTTATCGCGCGAACAGAAGTAGCACACGTCCTAGTTGCTGTGGAAGAAAGTGTCCACGTGTCCGGTAGTAATATAGTGGAAGAAATAACAGTCGGTGATAAGAAAACAGTCGCTCCAACGGAAGTAGGGTGCGAAAGGTGCCATCAAAATGGGTGCGCCACCTGCCAAGAAGCCACTGGTCAACAAAAACCTCATCTCGCTCAAAGTTGTCCTGTTTCTGTTCTATGCCGGTAAGTGTGATGGGGAGGTTTTAAGGTTGATGTTTACCTTTGGTCAGCTGTAATTGTGCGGAAGAAGATGATTTGTTTGGTTGCTAAACAAAGTGTAAATTTTCGAAACTGGTTTTTGTAGGTGCGTTGGTCAACAAAGGATAAGGTAGGCTGTTTTGATTTGGCAGGGTTGTCGAGGTTATGGCGATGGAGTGTAGTCGACTGAGTAGGAATATGAGATTTTACACCAACCTAACATAACCTCAGAAAAAGAACCGCATGAGTATCAGTTGTTTGTGTCTTGTTAATAGAATAAACAAACCACTGCTTCCTGTCAAATAATGAAATCTTTTCACCATAAGGAACCCAGGAAGTCATGTGTGACGTAATCTTGTAAAATTTATACCTGATTAGTGGTTTGTTTAGAGCGTGAAGGGCCATAGCCGAATTAGTCATCAGACCCAAATCCATTAGGCCCAATTTTGAAAAGAAGTTCTGAACTTCCCATCTGTTGACATATCATGTGAAATATTGAAGTTGTAACTTTTGAAATCTTCGGGAGATGATACCAATGAATGAAATGGTGAAACCCGATGAAAACTTTTATGTTAGATTTTTTGTTTTAACAATCAAAAAAGTTTTTCGAATTTAAAAATTTGCAATCCGATAATTTATCTCGATATCTTTTGGATATGATTCCATCGATTTATTTTTTATGTGATATTTTTCCTTTCTTTTTTTCATAAATATAGGAATTTTTAAATTTGCGAACATGTCTTATTAAAGATTGCACATTTGGCAGAAAATAGTGGGATATTTTATGTAAATTTGAGCCAGATAACGCCTGAATCAAGCCTGTTGTATGAAAGATTGCAAACATTGTTGTATGGCGCATCAAAGACTACAACCAATTGCGTTGTTTAGGCCTCCTTTGACTTGGAATTAAACGAGGAGAAATTTTACGCGCCAAATAACCAAATAGTTTTATAGTATCCATTGCGAAGATGTATGGCTTTTTTGGCATAACTGTGATTTCTTGCAATTGCCATATCGATGTATGAGAAATCATTAAATTGCGGAAATACACCAAATTTTAAATGTAATGCGAATGAACTGTAGATCAGATACCAATTTCGGCATTCTTTTAGATAACCTTATTGAATTCCATCAGTTTTTAGAAAATTCATGATTAATTTATCGAATATACATGTTAAAATTTTGTTGTTATGAACTCGCATAATTTCTGAGGCCCATTAATTTTTGGCTCTTATCGTGCCAACATTCACCATAAAATTAAATGCGCATATGATTTAGAGCCTGATACGCTGTAAAAAAAACTCAATTTGTTGTGGATATTTTGCTATCAAACAAAATTTCCCACAATACTAGGACTTTTTTCTTAGATATTATTTACTGCTAAATGAATCAGAAGAGCAAAGAATCGAACAAAGCAGTACAACAAAAACCAACCACGATACCACCGTGAAGTTTGAAAGCGGTGGCCATTTGGCCCTATGCTGATTTTGGTTGCAGTCAATGAAGGTTCTCAAGTGGTCATAACATCTTTCACTAGAACATTTTATAAATCTATATGGTCTTAGAATGGTTTTATTAATTTGTTTTCACAACCGTCTATAGAGTGCGGCACTTTGTACACATTTCGGCTTTAAAGATGCATAGAGGAGGTGTTGGTGGACAAAGCAGTTTTGAATGTAGTTTTATCAACACAGCCGGGAGGTGTGCTATACAGCTGAAATATGAATTGAATTGTTACTTAGGGTGATCAACCGCCCAAGGTTACTACTAAGAAGTGTATCGAATATAAGCTATCCACATACATTTGCGTTGTACGCATGTATTTGTGATGGTTTTTTATGCTCTGAACACTGCATGCTGTGCGTTTGACTATCAGCTTTCTTTTGTTTACTTTTTTGTGCGGTTCAAATTCTGCGTTTTCAAAATGTCACGTATTGAAAAGGAAGTGAAAATTAAGGTTCTGGACACATGGCTAAGTGAGAAGGGTATCACTATGCGAAAATTGGCGAAGCGGTTTGGAATTCATCATGCGAGTGTTAAAACCATCATTAATAAGTTTGGGGAACACTATTCTTTGGATGAGCTACAGGAAGAGGCAGAAAACCCGGTTCTTCCAACCCGAAACTGGAGCAGAAAGTGGTATCTCTAATCATGAAGAACCAATCAATGTCAATACGTGTATTGGCCAAAAAAGGCCCAAAAAAAAGCAACAAGGGCCCGGAAATTGTATTCGCGTCTTTTGCAGCGTCCGGATGCATGCGTTTTGATGGACGATGAGACCTATGTAAAGGAGGACTCAAAAACCCTTCCAGGTCCACAATACTTTACTGCCGTCGTTGGGGAGGATGTGAGCGATGCGGAGAAATTCGGTGCGGAGAAATTCGCAAGTGGAGAAATTCGGTCGAAAGGTACTGGTATGGCAAGCAATATGTTCCTGTGGTTTGAAATCAACCAGTTTTTACACTACCGGAACTATAAATGCGGAAATCTATCGATCTGAGTGTCTCCAGAAGAGATTGTTGCCTTTATATAAGAAGCATAGTACACCTCCACTGTTTTGGCCAGATTTAGCGTCGGCTCACTATGCCAAAACCACTCTCAATTGGCTTGCGGAAAAGGGTATAGATTCCGTTGAGAAAAATATCAATCCACCAAATTGCCCTCAGCTTCGACCCATCGAACGTTACTGGGCAATCCTGAAGAGGGTCTTCAAGAAGACTGGTATGGCAGCTGGGAACATGCAGGAGTTCAAAAAAATTTGGGCTCAAGCGTCCAAAAAATGCGATGCAACACTTGTCCGGAACTTGATGAAAAGCATTCGATCCAAAGTTCGAAAATTCGTGAAGGAATAACTTAAATTTCATCCGGTCTTCATTGTGTTCAAGTTTAACCTCGTACAATAGAAGATTTTTGTATGAATAAAATATCGGTTTTCAACATAATTTGAAAGAAATTTTGTGGAAAGCTTATTTTCGATACACTCCTTACGTTACTATCAGACCAATCACACAGAAAACCAACAGATGATGCTTGAGACAAACATGTATCCTCAATGTGCAAAAATTGTTGATCTAAGATCAAGATGATACCGGCGCCAGCCCTACCCGAATGCAGGTAAAAAGTGACGGATAGGAATGTGCTGCGTTAATGCTGGCTTGATTGAATGCCACCGGACGTGTTGAGTATACCCGACTAGTTTTGAAACTGGTTTCTCAAAGAGACCACCCATACGGTACTTTAGAAAAATCCTATTTTAAATCAACATATGCTTGCTTCCGGAAACTCAAACGAACTCATTTTGCCGATCAAATTAACGTCTATTCCGCCAGTATAAATTCCGTAATCTCTTAAGGCTTTAAAACTAAAACCAGCCGACGAACCTTTTTTCAAACGAATGTAATTGATGTAAAAGATAATTATCGCAATATTGGAAATAACGAATGGGCCAATCAAACTAGAAAGACGGAAACTAAACAAAAACTCCAATATTAATCTATTAAACGTCTATTTACATGATTCATTCGGGTTGGACTGTACTTGTTCTCGAGCTACCTAACTGTTTTACTATTCACAGCCAAGAAACGTTGTACGGATATACCTGCGCAGGTTTTGTCTGATGACGGTGACAAAACGAAGCAACGGTAACTTGAAGCGATGGCGGCGGTTCCGAGATGGCGCTGCTTGACCGCACAAATGGCATGCAGTGGTAAACCAGAACCCGTGCGTAATAAAACCGAAACTAGAGTTGCGGTGATAGTGGCGCCTGAACGGACGGCTCCCGATTTGAAACTTGTCGAGTGCATCCGGAATTGACGGTCTCCTGCAATATAGGAGCCCTCTTTTCTAAGCGACCCGGCTTCGCGTATCTGTTCGCTATGACCGAGCGGGGTTAAGGAAGACTACTATATCTTGGGTAATGTACAACCGAAAACATGATTAAGCCACAATCTAATTAGTAACGAATAATAATTCATTATCTACAACTTCGAACTACAAATCTAAGGGCATCTTCAACGGTGGTCCAAATCGTGGTTTGGATTTATTTTCTTAGACCAAACGCAAAAACATTGCTGCACTGGTGTTGTAAATTTTGTTTCATACCGGATCTATTATGCATCATTATAAATCTGGTATACAGCGAATTGTCTTTCCGTTTAGTTCCTTAATAACGAATGGTTTTTTGTTTTTTACAGTCTCTGCATTGTCAGGAAAACGATGACAAGTTCGAAATGAAGAGGCTCCCGAAATTGTGACTGTTGTGAATTTTACGACATATTTGGTGTCAAATTCCGATTCCGAATAGTATTTCGATTACTCGGAAATGAAAAGTTATGAAATCTCCAACGTGAACAATCGGTTTATGGATGAATTGGTCATGATAAGCACTGGCAAATGGGTCATACAGATAAATTTCAGAAAAGTCTGTTCTTTGAAAACTTGCGTCAGGTTTACTGAGGATCAGGATATTCAAGTTTATCTTCTGGAGGAGAAGGTACATTTTACTATGGCAGTATTGATGAGCTTTCTGGAGGAAACCGATGATATCTTGAAGATATGTTCAATTCGTATTTCTCGAAGAAAAATCTTTGATTTATTTAGGAATCGTTTCAAATATGATATTATTCAGCTGCATATTCTACGGCTTTTAGATAATGCACTTCTCGGCATTTACATGACTTGGTCAGATCTTATATAAGCTTCTAGAAACTGAACAAACTCTTTAAAAAATATTTTCGGAATTACTATGAACTTCGGATATCGTTTAAATTAAATGCATGCATTCACACAGTTACCTTCAGTCAAACGCAAGAGTAAGTATTCCTCGTCGTCTGCTAACAACGCACTACTGGCATTAAAAATATTGGTCAAATCAATCCACGGCAAAAAAAAATTGCGGAAAATCTGCGATTTAATGTTGAATGGTTGACACCTGTGGCGGGCTTAACAACAAGAAATACAACACCGGTGCGGGAAACTCAAAGTTGGTCTATTTTAGCTGATTCTATACAAGTATTGCTGATGCAAATCAGGAATAAAGTTGTTCCAAAAACAGACCTCCGCGGGGGTGGAGATGCCCTAATATTTTACAAATTTACATACAGTCTCATTTCATCGTACACAACTTTCAAGTACAATTGTATGCAATCTCTTTTTGTCTCACGGATAAAATTGAGTGTAATCCACTTTATACAAAAATTGAGTAACATTTCCGTGAGAGAAAAAGATATAGTATACAATAAAGGGCGAACACGAAATTATTGCGACACATTCAACAGGGCATAACTTTTTTACCATTGGGTAAAAATCAACCAAATGCTGTCAAACTCAAAGTCGTGTATTTCGATTCAACGAAAATGGAGGTGAACCAACGCGAGTCGAAAGAACAAATTCTTTCCAAACACCTGGAATTTCCTGACCTGTCGCACCGGCAGTTGGGAAAAATGTTGAACATTCACCATTTAACCGTCTCCAGAGTGTTGAAGCGGTTCCAGGAGCGGTTGACGTTGGACCACGGCAAAGGAGCTGGAAGAAAACCGGGACCGGAGAACAAAATGACGGAGGGAAAGGTGAAGCGGATGATTAAAGCAAATCCCAACGTCTCAAGCCGTGATTTGGCTAAAAAGATCGGCATGTTGCAGAGCTACGTCCAGAATGCAAAGAAGAGAGCTGGACTACATACATACAAGGTACAGAACTTCCCAAACCGCGATGATCGGCAACAATCGACGGCTAAAACTCGGGCACGGAAGCTCTACGAGAAGATGCTGACAAAATATGGCTGCTGTGTGATGGACGACGAAACGTATATAAAAGCCGATTTTAAGCAAATTCCGGGGTTGGAGTTTTTCACCGGCAAGAGCAAGTTCTATGTGGACGACAAATTTAAGAAGAAGAAAATGTCGAAGTTCGCCTCCAAATGTCTCATTTGGCAGGCCATCTGCTCTTGCGGACTGAGGAGTGAGCCTTTCGTGACAAAGGGCTCAGTAAATGGCGAGATCTACAAATCTGAGTACCTCGAGAAGCGCCTTTTGCCGTTCGTGCAGCAGCACGACGAAGCTCCGCTATTTTGGCCAGATTTGGCATCATGCCACTATTCTAAAAGTGTCCTGGAGTGGTATGAGGCCAATTCTGTCCATTTTGTTCCAAAGGACATGAATCCGCCAAACTGTCCGGAGCTGCGCCCGGTGGAGCAGTACTGGGCAATGATGAAGCGGGAACTTCGGAAGAGCAAGAAGACAGTCAAAGACGAGAAGGACATGTTAAGAAAATGGAAAAAAAAACTTAGAAACTGGTACCGGATGACACTGTAAAGACTTTGGTGGAGGGCATCAAGCAAAAATGCGTTCAATTTTACACTCAAGGCTCCATCGATTAACTTTTCTTTTGATTTTTGAAGTAAATATATGTATAAAACTAACCCTAAAATTTTGGTTTGATTCTAAACATTATAAGAAAATTGGCATGACATTTTCGGTGTCGCAATAATTTCGTGTTCGCCCTTTAGTACTCAAAAATTGATTACAATGAAACGGGAGTGTATTTACAAAATTGGTCAAAATAAACGCACCACGTTGCACACTTCTTCACTTCTAAGATATATTACTGCGATTTTCGATAAAAAGCAGCATGTTTTTTTTGGTAAATGAGACGCTGAATTTGCACAAGTTAATATAACTATAAAAGTAAATAAATAAATGAAAATAATATATTGAAACTCATCTCTTACCATATCGGTAGACTCATTCTTTACGCTACAGTACTGGACAAAATAAATCGAACACTTGGCCTGAAAATACAAAATATGTGATATTGTTCTCATTTTGATAGATACATGTCTCGACGAATTTATGTTAAGGGCCTAAAAGCCATTTTTAAATAATGACTTTAAATGTCTATTTCTCTTGAATCTTAAATCACTCTCGTGAAATGAAAGCCACATCTTGTAGAGGAATGTTAATTCTACCATATGGAGTAGCTGAATATAATAGGATTCTCGTGATTTGTGAGAAATCAACGCTTGTTTAAAAATGGCTTTTAGGCCCTAATCATGAATTACTCGAGATAAAAATTATAGAGAGGGATTGCTGAATCACTAAATCTAAGTGTTGATCGACGTGCTGTTCGTTGACCGATCAACGACAGTGGTTTAGAGAGCTGTTTGGCGTTCAAATGACCTTTCATTAGCCAGCGGAACCTGAAGAAGCGGCTGGAGTTTTCCAAAAAATACACTTGAAACGCTTTTTATGGACGGACGAGAGTAAGTTCCAGTTATTCGGACAAAAACAGCGCTCAAGAGTTTGGAGAGTTTCTTGGGAAACTCACAAGGATCGATACATCCAGAAGACAATGAAGTCTGGAGATAAGAATATCAAAGTCTGGTAAGCGTTCGCATGGTCTTGGTTAGAGAGTTTGGCACATATCCAAGGGATTATGACTACGGATACATACATCGATTTGCTGGGCAAAAAAGTTGAGATGTCTCTTTTGAAAACTGGCCTGGAAACCAACGATCCAAACAATACCGCGGAGAAAACTACTGCGTTCTTCAACATACTCAAATGGCCTCCGCAATACCCTTATTTGAATCCGATTGAAAATCTGTGGGATTGTTTGAATGATGAAGTACACAAGACATCCGTAATGAACAAAAATAACTATTTTGACGCTCTCAAAACAGACTAAAAACATATTTATCCATAATACATAAAAAAAACTTGTCGAAAGTACGCCGCGTCGACTGGAAGCAGTGTTGAAAGTTAAGGAGGTCACACTAAGTATTGATCGTTGAAGAATAAAGTCAAAGGCATAACCGTTTAGTAAAGAATGCAGGTGTATGATTTATTTTGTCCGGTTCAGCAACAGATTATTTGATAATGAGCGAGTTTGGCACATTCTGGCACAATTTTGTTGCATGAAAATCTTAACTATGAACAAAAGAAACATACCCTCAATCAATTAAATCAGATGAAATATCGAAGCAAAAATAAAATATTTGTGGTGTACTTAACTTTCATCATTCATTTTTTAAAGTAAAGATTGTTGAAAAAAATTCAACACTTTCTTTTTCTTGCATAACTTTTTCTTGCATGGGTAAAAATTGATGAAATTTTGAGTACTACTAGTTCAGAGTGTAATGTTTACGCTCGATAATAGATCATTGCACGGAATGTATTAACCTCACTTTTTTGACAGTTCAGGGAGCTTGTTTACAAGGTGTTAGAATTTAAACCGCTCAAACGAAATTTGTCATTGGCTTTTTCCGGATTCTGTACGATTAGATTCAGGAAATGATGTAAAAATAAGCACTGGGGTCTGTTTTTCGGCAAGTTTACTTCAATCGCAACAAATTCTGAGCACAAAATCTCAAACCGATCTTACCGAAAATATTCTAAGTCCACGTAAACAAGCTCCCTGAACAGTCAAAACTGCATTGATGACGCCTTCGTGCAATGATCTATTTCGACATAACTTGTCAAGGGAGGGGTTATCGAGATGTTTTCCAAGCAAGAAGAACATCGACAAAAAATTAAGGGCGCGGTCGTGGAAAATCCAGGCCAACTCCACAGGTGGGTTGCGAAACACTTGAAAATCGACAATTCGACCGTGTTCCGTGTGGTAAAATCGTTCAAAGTGACCCAGACAACCTTGTGGTGAGCTGGCAGTGGAAGAAAAGTGAAGACGACCGACCCCATGAACGCAAGGAAAATTATGGATTAATTCAAGCGCAATCCGAATCATTCGATTCGGAACGTGGCCAAGAAGGTCAATTCTTCCATCTGGTTTGTCCAAAAGACAATGAAGCGGTCCGGACTTTATGTCTTCAAGGAAAGGAAGGTGCCTAACAAAACCGATGCACAGAATACAGGGGCCAAATTCCGCGCCAAGAAGGTGTACCGCGAGTCGAAATGCATCATAATGGACGACTTGACGTACGTTAAATCGGACGCCAAGCAGATCCCATGCCTGGAGTTTTTCGTCCCGCCTGAATGTCTCGGAGAAGTTCCGGGTGAAGAAGGTCGACAAATTTGCAGAGAAGTACTTGGTGTGGCTGGTGATGTTACTTACCAATCAGGCTAGGGCCTGTGTGTCCCTTGCTGTACATAGAAGTCGTCTCCATTGCACTCGGTCCATGGCCAGCTGTCGCCAGCCGCGCAGTCTGCGAAGTGTCCGCAGATCATCCTCCACCTGGTCGATCGACCTTGCGCGCTGCGCACCTCTTCGTCGTGTTCCAGTCGGATTATTGACGAGAACCATTTTTGCCGGGTTGTTATCCGACATTCTGGTGCCCATCGTAATCGCCCGATCTTCGTGGTGTGGACGATTGTAGGTTCTCCTAGCAGCTGATGCAACTCATGGTTCATTCGCCTTCTCCACGATCCGTCTTCCATCTGCACTCCGCCGTAGATGGTACGCAACACCTTCCGTTCGAAAACTCCAGTCCACGCTTCATGTCCATAGAGGACTACCGGTCTAATCAGCGTTTTGTAGATGGTTAATTTCGTGCGATGGCGAACTTTTTTCGACCGGAGAGTTTTGCGGAGTCCAAAATAAGCACGGTTTCCTGCCATAATACGCCTCTGAATTTCTCTGCTGGTGTCGTTATCGGCGGTCACCAGTGAGCCCAAGTACACGAATTCGTTGACCACCTCAATTTCATCGCCGTCTATACAAACTCGAGCTGGGAGACTCGCCGTTTCTTCCCTAGAGCCTCTTCCTAGCATGTACTTTGTCTTCGATACGTTAATAGCCAGTCCGATCCGTTTGGCCTCAGCCTTCAGTCGAGTGTACATTTCTGCCACCTTCTCAAAATTCCGTGCCATGATGTCGATGTCATCGGCGAAACCAAGTAACTGGCCGGACTTTCTGAAAATCGTGCCACTCGTGTCTATCCCCGCTCTTCTTATTACACCCTCCAAAGCGATGTTGAATAGCAAGCACGAAAGACCATCACCCTGCCGTAACCCTCTGCGAGTTTCAAAGGGACTCGAGAATGTCCCTGAAACCCGTACTACGCACATCACTCGATCCATCGTTGCCTTGACCAATCTTGTCAGTTTGTCCGGAAAACCGTATTCGTGCATACTCTGCCATAGCTGATCTCGATCAATTGTGTCGTACGCTGATTTGAAATCGATAAACAGGTGATGTGTGGGCACATTGTATTCGCGGCATTTTTGCAATACTTGGCGGATGGCAAACACTTGGTCCGTAGTTGCGCGTTCGCCCATAAATCCTGCCTGATATTGCCCAACGAACTCTCTTGCAATCGGTGATAGACGGCGGCATAAAATTTGGGAGAGTACCTTGTAGGCGGCGCTTAACAATGTGATCGCGCGGTAGTTGCCGCACTCCAACTTGTCGCCCTTTTTATAGATGGGACACACGACTCCTTCCATCCACTCCTCCGGTAAAACCTCTTCCTCCCAAATCTTGGTAATGACCCAGTGCAGCGCTCTCGCCAGTGCTTCACCACCGTATTTTAGAAGCTCACTTGGCAGTTGGTCTACGCCAGCGGCCTTGTTGTTTTCAGCCGGCCGATCTCCTCCTTAATCTCCTGCAGATCTGGAGCCGGGAATCTATCGTCTTCCGCGCGTGCTTCCAAGGTCAGTACCATGCCACCTTCGTTCTCTGCCGCATCGCCATTTAGATGCTCGTCGTAATGCTGCCGCCACCTTTCGACCACTTCACGCTCGTTCGTGAGAATATCCCCGTTAGTATCTCTGCACATGTCGGCCTGTGGCATATGGCCTTTGCGAGAGCGGTTCAGCTTCTCGTAGAACTTCCGTGTGTCCTTAACGCGGTACAGCTCTTCCATCTCTTCGCGATCTCGTTCTTCCTGCTGGCACTTCTTCCTCCGGAAGACCGAGTTTTGTCTGTTCCGCGCCTGTCTATATCGCGCCTCGTTCGTTCTTGTACGGACTTGCAACATTCTCGCCCTTGCTGCATTCTTCTCCTCCTTTAACTGCACGCATTCACTGTCGAACCAGTCATTCCTTCGGTTCGGTGGCGCCGTACCTAGATCGGATATCTCTCCAGCCATCTTCAAGAGTAGCGGCGCCTAGCTGCTCTTCCGTTGGTAGTGCCACCTCTAACTGCTGCGCGTAGTTTAGGGCCACTTCGTTGTCCCGCAGCCGCTCGATGTTGAGCCGCTGCATTCGATTTCGACGCGTGTTAGCCACAGTCGAAAGTTTTGAGCGCATGCATACTGCTACTAGGTACTGGTCCGAATCTACATTCGCACTGCGGTATGTGCGAACATTGGTGATGTCGGAGAAGAATTTTCCGTCGATTAGAACGTGGTCGATTTGGTTTTCAGTTTGTTGATCGGGTGATCTCCAGGTGGCTTTGTGGATATCTTTGCGGGGGAAGAAAGTGCTTCGGACTACCATTCCACGGGAGGCTGCAAAGTTCACGCATCGTTGGCCGTTGTCATTCGATACGGTGTGCAGGCTATTCGGCCCGATCACCGGTCTGTACATTGCCTCCCTTCCTACTTGAGCATTCATGTCGCCAATGACGATTTTAACGTCTCGCTGGGAGCAGCTATCATAGGTCTGCTCCAACAGCGCGTAGAACGCTTCCTTCTCATCATCAGGTCTCCCCTCGTGCGGGCAGTGCACGTTGATGACGCTGTAGTTAAAGAAACGGCCCTTGATTCTTAACTTGCACATCATTGTGTTAATCGGCTGCCACCCGATTACGCGTTGCCGCGTCTTGCCCTGCACTATAAAACCGGTTCCCAGCTCGTTGGTGGTGCCACAGCTTTGGTAACGGGTGTCCACTAAAAAATGAGAATGATTTCAATACTTTTCCATCAGAACAAAAACGGCCGCATAGAAATGTCACTTTAGATGAATGAATCGTTGCACTCTCCAGAAAATGTTCATACACTCTTATTTCACTCTAACATGTTCAGTCGTGTTCAGCATGCCGTCGAAACAGGAAGAACTGCGCGCGCGCGTTGTACAATTCTTTCAAGCGAACGAAGATCGTGGAAAAAAATACACGGTGGACCATTTTTGTCGTGAAAAAGTTCCGGTATCCACCGTATACCGTATCCTGGCATGCATGAGAGTAACCCGGAAGAAAGGTTGCGGCCGTCCAGCGAAAATAATGAATGAATGAAACAAGGATTCGGTAAGTCAACGGGAAGCAGCCCGAAAGTTCCATTGTTCGAAGTCACTCACCTGCAAGACGCTAAAGAAAGAAGGAATAGTGTGTAGAAAGAAAACCAGATCCCCAGAGTACACAGATGAGCAGATTCAAACCGTGAAATCCCAATGCCGCTGGATGACTCGGAATTACGGCGGAAAATCTTTCGTTCTGGACGACGAAAGCTACTTTCCTCATTCGAAGTCTCAGATACCGGGAAACGACCGATTCTACACTAAGGACAAATCTACTACTCCTCCAAAAGTAATGTATAAGTTCAAGCACAAATTTGAATCGAAGGTTATGTTATACATCGTAATATCCGATAAGGGTATTTCGAAGCCGTGGTTCAAACCAAGCGGTTTGGCCATCAACCAGGAGGTGTACCAAAGAGAGTGTTTGCAGAAAATACTCATCCCATTTCTTAAACAACATCACTCGGATGGCAAATACGTGTTTTGGCCGGACAAGGCATCATCGCACTACGCAAAAAAAACGCTAACGTTTTTGGAGTGCCAAAATATACCATATGTCCCAAAAGACCGGAATCCGACAAATTTGCCACAGTGCCGTCCTATCGAGGATTTCTTCGGTCTTTTGAGCTCCATGGTATACAAGGATAATTGGCAGGCCAAGAACACCAAGCAACTTACCAACAGGATCAAAAGCTGCATCCGAAAAATCGATGTGGCTGCCGTCCAACGGTCATGTTCCAGCATAACGACTAAGCTGCGCCGCACGGCGGACCACGGACCATATGACAATATTCACTAAACTTAGTTTGAAGATTTAAGTTGACCCTTTTAATAAAATAAATCAGTTTGAACAAAACTTCACTGGTATTTTTTTCCTGACCCATTCTTTTCGTTCTCATTATTTAGTGGACACCCGTTAGATGGTAGCCGCTCGATGCCCGCTTTTCCACACTTTCTGTCCCGTCCAGCAAAGCTCCTGCAGCGCTACGATATCGAAATTGCGGGGATGTAGTTCATCGTAGATTATCCTGTCGCAACCAGCGAAGCAAAGCGACTTGCAGTTCCATGTTCCGAGTTTCCAATCGTAATCCTTTTTTCGTCGCGAGGGTCTTTGCCGATTATATCGAGTCGTATTTTCTTCTATGTTATTCGTAATATTTGGTTTTTATGGGCGGCTTATTGGGCCTACGCCAACCATCCTGTCTCGCCGGATGGCCATCGTGCCAGCATTGATTAGCGTCCCAGCTGGACACTAGGACGATCGCGCTGATGGGGCTGCCACCCTGGATCTAGCTGGACGCGATACAGCATTTCTTACTCAGCCGCTGGATACCAGAACAGACGCTGTTTGAGCCGCACCTCCGTGGTGAATCAGACGCTCGGCTTGGTAGAGGCTTGGACTTTTACCCTTATAGCGGGGTGGCTCGCTTTGACAGGGCTGCTTTTCGGATACGTGTGGGTTTTTGGAAGAAACTCAACAGAGTCCAATAACTGCTCAGTCCCCCCACATCCTAGGCAGCCCCCGCTGCTTGTCCGGGGCTGTTTATTTAATTCACAACTAACCTCCATATCTGGAGGCCGTTCGCTATCCGCAACCTGCGACCCGTCGGGTGGCTTACAGCTCAGCCCCGTAGAATCTCCACCTACTCAACGGTACCCGGCTGGTGATGTATGGGTGCTAAAAAATCAGGAAGCCATACATAACGACCGGCACCATCAAAGGCCTAATATATAGAGAAGAATGCCTTAAGAAGCGCCTACTGCCCTTCCTCCATTGCCACAAAGGTGACACTCTGTTTTGGCTGGATCTGGCATCGTACCATTGGGCGAAACCGGTGATGGAGAGGTACGAAATCAATGATGTTGTTTTTGTGCCTAAAGAGTCAAATCCGCAAGACTCCTCAGCACTTTGCCCAATAAAAAAATTCTGGGCGATTATGAAGGGCTAACTCCAAAATATAGGGAAATATTTGAAGAAAGAGTCGATAAAGGATGAATCCAATCTGTAATAGCACTTGAAAACCATTTTAGACCGATTTTTATCAGGAGAATGGATGTTTTTGGACCATTCTCAGAGTGAAGTTTTTTGATTGGAACGATAAGGCTATTCAATACCTTTGAAGACTGATTTAAATCGATTTAAACCAACAGTAGGGCTGCTGTTTTAAGGCAGATGCACTTATTCGGACTTCCAAAACATCCCGATCATCCATTTTGCCGGAGTTGGCAGCACTCTACTAAAATATCATTTGAAGTATTTGCCAAATCACTTTCACTGCGAACTCTTGTTTTGCAATGTGTGCTTTTCTTATGCACAGAAAGTCATTTTTAGTGTCTTGTAAATTGTATGATTTTTCTGAGGTTTATGACAAGACAAAAGCGAGGTTTGCAAAGATTTATAAGATCAACAAAACCTTTTTTTAATAAAGCTCAGGAAAATCAGCATGAATTTGAACTAAATTATACTAAATATTCTCCCCTGGATCACACCTTTAAAAGGTGACAACTTTTGAAAACATCAACTTAAATTTGATATTTTTTGTCTTTTTGTATAATATATGAGAAAATGTTTATTTTTCGACATTGAAAATTCATATGCCTTCCTAAAATCTACACAAAAAGAAGTAACCTGTATTGCTTTGAAAAGGTTCAAAAATCTAACGAACTATATTATGAGCGAATTTCAATGCTCGCTTACTAAAACCAATCGTTAATGTATCAATTTTGTGAACACGGCTAAAAACCATGGATTGTACGAAATTGATTATCAATCGATGATGCTTCGAGTTCTTTCATATTTTATTTAAGTTAGACGGTTAGTAATCCATTGTCGAGCTATTTAGCAGCAAATATCACGTCAAATAAAAACTAGGTAAATTCTACCATTTCAATAGAAATAAGTTATTTGACTCTGACGATGTTCTCTCATGTTTTCATCCGCTACCGAGGCGCACAGATCAAACGAAAGTGAAAGCTAATACTTCTTCACGTTTTCACTGTGACCGATTCAATGGTAGTAGGGTAAGGGGATCCTAGCTCCTTCATTCGGCCTATGTACCAAATGTGTCATTAATTTAGCGGTAATCAACAAAGTGATGTTGCTATTAGGATGACCGATGTAGTCCGAAGTAATTGAGACAATATTAATCATCTTATAGTAGTTCACTTCCGCGTAATTTTCGATTTCTTGAACTTTTGAGGCATCTTGATTCCAGTGGTTAAGCTGAACAGATGATCTACACCATCTTCAAGTGATCTAAATTTCGCTTAATTGAATCGAAATAGCAAGTAATGCAGTCTGGATGTGCAGAAAATAGTTACACGTTACAAACTAACTGTTCACATAGCTAAACTAACAATGATTTTACAAGAAAATCGTAGACCCAATGTTGGGGACATATTTTTTTGCATGTTTCCAATTCTGGCCTGTTGTATCAATAACGTAGTAAAAAGGTTGTTATTGGTAAAATTTCACGTGGAAATGCATGAATTTGTGGTTTTTTATATTTAAATGGCTCATCTAAACACAAATCGAAAAGACAAAATCATTGTATAGTGAATTATAAAGTTTTCATTATTGAATGGCTGATTTAGGGTGAAAAAAGACAAATCCTTAAAACATGTCACATTTCCAGTAAAAAAAACAAGTTAATTTTGTGGACGTAAAGGGCGAACACGAAATTATTGCGACACCGAAAATGTCATGCCAATTTTCTTATAATGTTTAGAATCAAACCAAAATTTTAGGGTAGTTTTATACATATATTTACTTCCAAAATTAAAAGAAAAGTTAATCGATGGAGCCTTGAGTGTAACATTGAACGCATTTTCGCTTGATGCCCTCCGTCAAAGTCTTTACAGTGTCATCCGATACCAGTTTCTCAGTTTTTTTGCCTTTCTCTTAACATGTTCTTCTCGTCTTTGACTGTCTTCTTGCTCTTCCAAAGTTCCCGCTTCATCATTGCCCAGTACTGCTCCACCGGGCGCAGCTCCGGACAGTTTGGCGGATTCATGTCCTTTGGAACAAAATGGACAGAATTAGCCTCATACTACTCCAGGACACTTTTAGAATAGTGGCATGATGCCAAATCTGGCCAAAATAGCGGAGCTTCGCCGTGCTGCTGCAAGAACGGCAAAAGGCGCTTCTCACAAAAGGCTCACTCCTCAGTCCGCAAGAGCCAAATGAGATATTTGGAGGCGAACATCGACATTTTCTTCTTCTTAAATTTGTCGTCCACATAGAACTTGCTCTTGCCGGTGAAAAACTCCAACCCCGGAATTTGCTTAAAATCGGCTTTTATATACGTTTCGTCGTCCATCACACAGCAGCCATATTTTGTCAGCATCTTCTCGTAGAGCTTCCGTGCCCGAGTTTTAGCCGTCGATTGTTGCCGCTCATCGCGGTTTGGGAAGTTCTGTACCTTGTATGTATGTAGTCCAGCTCTCTTCTTTGCATTCCGGACGTAGCTCTGCGACATGCCGATCTTTTTAGCCAAATCACGGCTTGAGACGTTGGGATTTGCTTTAATCATCCGCTTCACCTTTCCCTCCGTCTTTTTGTTCTCCGGTCCCGGTTTTCTTCCAGCTCCTTTGCCGTGGTCCAACGTCAATCGCTCCTGGAACCGCTTCAACACTCTGGAGACGGGTGAATGGTGAATGTTCAACATTTTTCCCAACTGCCGTTGCGACAGGTCAGGAAATTCCAGGTGTTTGGACAGAATTTGTTCTCTCGACTCGCGTTGGTTCACCTCCATTTTCGTTGAATCGAAAAACACGACTTTGAGTTTGACAGCATGTAAACAATACACATCAATGAGAAAGTGTGCAAAATTTGGTTGATTTTCACCCAATGGTAAAAAAGTTATGCCCTGTTGAATGTGTTGCAATAATTTCGTGTTCGCCCTTTAATCTTGATTTTTTTAAATAAAATAATGAAATATCAGCTACCAGAAAGTTAATACGCATTTATGAGTTATCTTGGACTTTGAAGCGTTTGATTGCTGCGCTACGATTTTTTGAATCAAACATATATATTTATTTGTACTTTCCATACTCGTTTTAAAGATTGAACTCGTTGAACAGGTTGAACTTTGGGTCACATAGCACCAATGCCAGTTGATCGTTGGTTGACCGTTCTTGAGTATGTCATCTACAAAAATCGCCATTGGATTGAGCTGTGTTGTCTTCTGAAGAGCTAAACAGTTTATCATATATCGTGTTACCTGGTCCGTGTCAGGATTTTTGGGAGGGTATGGAACCAAATTATGATTTCAGAATTGGTGTGCTTCTTCAAATTTTCTCGAGAACGAAAGTGTAAACTTTCGTAATACTTGACATACAATCTCCATTATCATATGGGTTGCAACGCGACATATACAGGGAAGATTTTTTTCCATGGCGTTTTATTTTGTCTGATTACTGTTATTAAACTTCCTGGCTTCCTGTTCCTGAATGGTAGCACTTCAATAGAAGGGTATAATTTGTTGACCACACCAGCGAAAACAAATAAAATGTTGTTTGCTTTTCATGGATTGGTAATTGTATTCACGAATTTTATTTCAGAAGTCGTGAATTTCATAGAACAAATTTTGAAAATTCTGTTACACGCCTGGAAATCAAATTTCCTTCAGATTATCTATAGAAACCAACATTTATTTCAATACTGAACAACTCAACTCAAACTGATAATCTCCCTTCCTTTACAGCTCTAGGATGCCTCCACCCGTACCTGCAGAAGCACATGACCCTCACCGGGCTGGACTACAAGGAATCACAAATCATCTCGGTAGTGGCTCCGCTGATCGCCATCCTTGGTCCGCTGATATTTGCTCCCCTGGCCGACCGTCTCGCTGGAACCAATGGAAGCTCCTACGGACGACGGCTGCGCTTTCTGGCCTCCTTCTGTATGATCTTCTCCGCCATCCTGTATGCCATTCTGTTCTTTGTCGTTCCACCGATTGAACGTCAAGAGTCGAGCAGGTCGCAGGTCAGCTTCGCATGCGACTTGGATGGGGCGATCATCTTCCAGCAGCGTTGCTCAGAGGAACGCACCTGCTATCACTGGAAGAGAGAAAAGGTAAGAATCATGCCGTTTCAACAAATGAGTTCATAATTGCGAATCGTTCTCCTTTACAGATTGGTCACCTGACGCTACTGAACTGTTCGTACACCTGTCAAAAGCCGATCGAATTTGAGAATCTGAACCACCCATACACCAAAGGTGTGACCGTATCTCCTTCCACTGAAAGCTCCATTGAAGATGAAGATTATGATTTGATCGATGAAGATTCGGAAGGGGCGCCAGCTAATCTGGAGCTGCCAAGAGTGGAAGTCGACAACACGCCCATACCGGTGCCGCACATTTGCGAACATAAAGGCACTCCGGAGTCGGAGATTTGTCACGCCTATACTCCGGCTACCGAATCACTCAAGTTCGAAACGGTTCTACGCAGCGCAGTGAATGACGAAAACGAAACGCACAGTGCCGAGTGGTGTCGATATCCGTTGGATGGATTCTCGTGCAATATTCCGGAGAAGCAAGTCACTTGGATGAAATTGCTGACTAACTCTTCGCACTGCACTCCGAAGATCGAGTGCGAAGTCCACAATCCCTACGATAACGAGGAGAGTGTATTGGCTGAAAGTGTTTGCATGAAGGTTGGTTTAACTTGACTTATGTTTTAGGTTGGTAGATAATGATGATTGTGTTCCTTACAGATTGTTGGAGATCCAGAGGTTACTTTTTGGTCTTATCTTCTGCTGAGATCGTTTGCAGATGCTTTCCCATTAGCGGCAATCGTACTGCTGAATGCTGCCACCATCATTGCCACCCGGGAGACTTCTACTGGCAGAGGAGACTTCGGTCGCCAGATCGTCTGGGGTGCCATTGGATGGGGTCTGTTCTATTTTGTGCTATCTTGGTTCTTTGAAACGTATTATGTCTACGTTGTTTTGGTCGTACTGGCAGCCATTGTTCTTCTCGTTTCATCTGGGATGCCTCTTACTCCTCCGGAGATGTGGTGGCACACTAAATGTGGAATGGTTGCCATCCCGATGTCGGCTATTCGAAGATACGTCCCGGAAGCGGCTGGCCTATGCTTGGTTACTCTAATTCTGGGAACCTTCTGGAGCGTTTTGGACAACTACGAAGGCGTGTTGGTGAAGAACTTTGAAGTTCTTCCTTATTCGGATGAATACTATGGAACAACCTGGAGCGTGTTTGTCATTCTTGGTGCCCTGCTTGTGATTCCAATTTTGTGGTTTGCAGAGAACATCGTCGACTATTGTGGACATTCGAACATTTTGATCGCTGCTATTACGACTTTCATTTTCCGTTTCTCCTTGTTGGCTAGTCTGGATGTGACTTGGTGGCGCGTGGTTATCGACTTTCTTTATCCAATCACCCTTGGTCTTACCTGGTTGACGGTTATATTCTACATGCGACACATTATCCCTCGTCGAATTATTACAACTGGTCAAGCTCTGCCGGTGATTTTCCACTTCTGTTTGGGCCGATTCATCGGCGCCTTGATTGCAACGTGGACCAAGCTAGACTGTCTGATTGCCACCTTCCAAGTGCTAGCCATCATTGCGTGTGCCGTAGCCGTGATCTATTTCCTGCTGTATCACTTCATCCTTGCTCCTCGTTGCGCGTCACGTTTGACTACAGTACCGTCGACATCCGCTCTGCACATCACCGCACCGGAAGCGAATGGGCAAAGCCAATCCCCTCAGCAGCACCCTCTACAACCGTCAAATGGCAGCTACCAACCCCTCCGAATCTACCACAACTATCGCGGTCGAAAGGGTCATTTTAGATATTAAATTTGATGTTAATAAAACTACTTAGGTACGGATGAGGCATCTAGTCTTCGTCGTTAGAAGAATCATAATCCGAAAACAAGAAAGGAACCAAATCTAGCACGCGAAAAAATTGTCCCATTATTAGTATCGAAGAACATGAGTCCGAACTTGTTCCGACCGATCGTGACTTGAGCGGATTTTTTCCTCTGTCTGTAAACGAATTGTAGAATTGTTGAACAATCCCCCTCGATCAGCTAGAGATTATTTATTGTCGTTTTCTTTTACTTTATGATAACTTCTTACAAAACTTGGCTGAATGTGTTCGAATCACCTGCCAATGTGTAGCGCGTAGAATCGTAAATTGTATTATGTTTTATCAGTTTTATCCTTATTTGTAATGTTTTGAAATCTCTGTAGGCGTTTAGAATTTGTAGGTAGGACAGACCATTTTGGATTAAAATCGAATCTCTTTGCTGTGCTTCTTCAGTGCAGTATTTCTCTCTCTCTTTAGAGCTACAACTAGATAACTACGCTTATCACTAATAAGAAATAAGATTTGTTTCGACTAAAATACTACAAAACAAACTCGTTAAGTGAATGTCACTAAAAAACCGTACAACAAAAGCAGAAATATAACAGTATAACAAGCTAAAAGCAATCGAAACCTGAAATTAAATAGCCGTTATTCATTGATATGAACTAATGTTAAAAATTCAAATGTACTCTGTAAACGGAAGTTGATAACCGTCGAGCTTGCAAAAAAACAGCACTAAATGGAAATGCGCGGGAAATATTTCACGCACGAGCGTGCTTTGCAGCTGCGAAATATTTCAATTAAAGCACAAAAGCTCGCGAAAAAGAAAATACAAATGTGCTGAGAAATAAGACGCTAGAAGAGCCTTAACCAACTATCAATGTCTTTCGGTGATTGAGCCGTGATATAAGCAGGAGAACGTCAAAAAGTATATTTACATGTATCAACACACACAGAAGCTTAAAATATAAATCAAATGAATGAATACTCTTTGGAACTTTTACTATGAAATTTAAACTTGAGCAAACTGCAACCAGATCACAAATATCATACAGATTACCTGCTTAACTCAACAAGATGTTAAAATGTTAAACCGTGACGCTTCGGAAAGCTGAAGTAGTGCGAATAAAAATGGAGGTACTTCCGAACATTTACTTGTAAATAAATAAGCGCTGAAAGAACCAAAAACTTCTTGTATGTTTTTTTTTTCGTAAGTGAATGGATCACAAAAATATCTTCTAGCCCTTTACCCGAAAAAAAATCAGTTTGTTGTTGCAGTTTTTGACGTAAACCTTGTCTTATGGCAAAGGTAGGATGTTTAACGAAAATTTGAAATATATCGAACGTACTGTCGTACGGGGCTTCTTTTGACATTTTTTTCCAGATTTTTCAACGTTGAAAGACTTCAACAGTTGTTATGGTAAATGGATTTGGGGTGGCTACTTTTTAAACGTCATGAAATCTATAGAATTTAGGCATTTAGACCATGTCCGAATTCGCAAATTAATTTAAACTTTCACTTAAACTTGACAGATGGAAAATAAGCGATTAATCGATTAAAATCCTATTGTTTCCAAACTTTCAGCAAGGTATCTGTCAAAATTGAGTTCCCGTCTATCAGAAATAAATCATCTCGAGTAGCAGACTTAATCGATTATTTTCCATCTGTCAAGTTTAAGTGAAAATTAAAATTAATTCGCCAATTGCAACACAGACTTAACTGTCAAATTCACCCAAACACATCCGCAACGTATCAATTGTGGGCCAACCATAAATGAACAACTTTTGGCAAGTTGAGAATCGCAGCAAGCTATGCCCATGAATGATTGGGTTCTTTGTGGGCTGTCACATTTTTTTCGCGTTATTTCGCGTGTGTAATTTTTAATTTCAATTGAATTTTCACGTTTTGAAATAATGATCGTAGACCAAGAAGAATTGCTTATAAAAGTGCTGAATTTTATAGTAGCGCAACACCTCTCGGTACAGGGAAGCATACAGAAAAAGTGTTCATTTAATTTCCGGAAGGAATAATAAAATTCACTCAAGATAAAGTCAATCAACAAAATTAAGCATACCGCTATAACCAGGACAGGACCTCCCAAATGAAAAAAGTGAAAAACCAGTGACTGCTAGCAACACGGCCAAACCGACAATTGACAATATACTGTGCATTTGGTAGATTTACATTGAATAATCGATATTATAAGGCATCACCTTGTATGTACAGTATTTTAAATAGCTTAATGTTGAAAATCAATTAATCAATATTGAAACTGATGCGTGGAAATATTCCAGACAGGCTGAAGCAAAAATTTTGAAATTCGATCATGAAATGAATTAGTTAATCACGTTCAAAACCTAAGCATATTTCGTGACGCTCAAAATTTTCGTACTCACAACGTGTACCTCTGGATTGAAAAAAAAAACGTAGTCCTACGTCAACATAAGATAAGATCGAAAGAGATTCCAGTGTGTTTACTTTGGTTTCAACCAAATAAATGAGTTAAATTCAAAAAAAAATATGAGGTAGGCACTATATTTTGCCTATCGGTGTATTCTCTTGAAAGTTTTTCGGCAATCCATCCATCATATGGCATCCACATATAAAACAATTACTACCATATGCCAGCAACACCACCTAATGATCCTTCAAAGCCTGTGACATTCATGGAGGTCGCCTCACTAACATTCCTTTGTTATCCTTACCAGTTATACTTAAGGATGTGGCTAGCACAATTCTTTTCTGATGTTAAGTGAGTAGTCTTCTTCTGAGACTTGTTAAATAATCCTTCTTATACACCTAACGGCATTTAATAATGTTTTCTCCTACCAACAGTTTTGAATTTATAACACATACGGAATATTCTGCAATTTGGTCGATACTAATGCTAATGCATAAAACGGTGGTCGAAGTAGGCCTTTGGAAAGATCTTTGATCGACAACAAGATGGGTTGTCATCACTTTACTCATTCACTACCAAAGATCATTATTTTATTCAACGCCAATCAACAAAGTCTTTATTTACGAATAAACCGTGTATTGAGTTCAAATTAACGAAACGTCTTAGATGAAAACTAAATCTCAAAAACATTCACTTTGCTTAAACCTAGCTAAATTATAATGTCTCGACCTCCCCTTTTTCCGTCCAATACTCAACTCCCACTTGACTGTGATCCGTTTAGACCTGAGTATCAAACATCGGTTTCTCCTTTTCCGACCTTAACGACCTTTTCTTTCTCGCATGGTTTCAATGCCGGGATATACTGGCCGAGATAGTTCAGCACAAACTCCCGGTAGCGATAGAGCACAATGCTGACGATTGTAATGGCAAACAACACTCCGGCGATAATTTCATAGTCATTCTCCAGATTATCATAATCATATTCGATGCCAATAAGAGCACCGAAGAAACGCCCAAACCCGAAATGAGCAATCACCGGCAGAGATTGAGCAACGGCTGTAACCTTGCGAGGCAGAACGTCACGGAAATGTAAGACCAAAGTCACCCAGGTTAAGCCGAGGGTTGCCGGTAGCACAGCATCTTCGATAATATCCCAGTACTCCCAATCAAAGATGGCAAGGAGAATGAAGCGAACGACCAGTGCCAGGAAGGCAGCGACGAAAATTTTACATGTGCCGAATGTGGCGATGATTCGTTGAGAGAATATCAGTACTGGGATGGCGAGCAGATCACCAGCGAGAAGCAGCGTCTTGAACACCGTTCTGAACACAGGCTCTGTCGCAGAATCGTCCTTGGGAACGTCAACCATGTGGGATTTATCGATGGAATCAATAATGCTCCACAACGATCCCAAGCCAATGGCGACGAGGAACGGGAGCCAGCATTGTTTGGCATATTTGACGAAGGAGGGAGGGGAGAAAAATTTCTGAGGAACCGACTTGAACTTCCACCACTCTTCCGGTGGGGAAAGATCCATCTGCAGTGGACTCAGCAGAATGACGGCAGCAATTGTGTTCAGGATGATGAACCAGAAGTAAGGCTGCTCGTAGTCATCGTTGAAGAAGATGATCCAACCGATGGCTCCCCAAACCAGCTGGCGGCCATAGTCAGCTATTCCTGTCGATGCATCGCGGGTGACGATGATGATGATGGTGTTGAACAGAGTAAGGGCAGCTAGCAGGAAGAAGTCCAGCAGAGAGCGGATTGAAAGGTAGAAGTAGTACGTGGAGTCACCACGATCGTCGTCGCCGTCGTTGTCCTCATCCTATGGAATATACATAAAAGGTTCAATTTGGGGATGAATGTTATACAAGATCTTAACATACCCCATCACAAGTGGTTCCGTAAAGTAAACTGGAATTGTCGCTGTACGGATCACGAAGAGAACACTCGATGACTGGCTTGCAGCCTTGTTCCTGATCCTTTATCCACGCTTTGTCAATGTGACACTTGAAACCATCTGAAAAGAATGTCAGTATGAATATCGATCATCTCCATAAATGTTCAAAAAAAAACTCTACGATACCTAGCGGGTAGATACACTCTTCCACATCGTCCCTCTCGTTGTGTTCATCGATCGACGCCTTGACCTCGATAACCTTCCCGCTATATGTATAGCACTCTTCGTCATCAGCCATGTCTTCGTCGGAGTTATCCACCGCAGGATCGTGACAAATCTGGGCCGGAGCATATTTGGACGCATCTTCATCCTTATCCAGGATTCCATCATTATCGTCATCAGTATCAACAGCATCCGGAATACCATCATTATCATCATCATTGTCATCCGCATCTTTGATACCATCATTGTCATCGTCATCATCCAGATCATTCGGAATACCGTCGCCATCCAAATCGTTAGCCTTGCGTGAATTCGGATCCAGCACATCCGGAATTCCATCGTTATCATCATCGACATCTTCGGCATCGGGGATTCCATCATTATCATCATCCTGGTCCTCCGTGTCCGGAATACCATCGTTGTCATCGTCATCATCTTCATCATTGGGGATGCCTTTGAAAACATGAACCTTTAAAGATGATCTAAATCTCATTCCAAAGTAGTTCCGTACCGTCTCCATCAAGATCGTTGGTTATCGGTTGACCTTCCTTGTCATCCGGGATGCCATCGTTATCATCATCGATATCCTCATCGTCCTTGATTCCATCGTTGTCATCATCATCGTCTTCGGCATCTGGAATTCCGTCGTTGTCATCATCATCATCTTCCTCATTCGGAATACCTACGCGTGCGGGATGGGATCGTGCATAATGGGGATTACTTGCCAATTGAGGATAGTTGCCGATTTTGAGGTTATTCGACGAATTTCACATTTCACCAGTTTTTGAATGTAGATTGTTAGTTACGAGCTTCGACAGAGATGTTAGTACGATCATGAGCCAATCGACCTACCGTCGCCGTCTAAATCATTGATTGAGGACTTAGTGTCCGTATCTCTGACATCTGGAATACCATCATTGTCATCGTCCGTATCTTGGGCATCAGGGACTCCGTCGTTATCATCATCGGGGTCTTCACTGTCCGGAATACCATCATTGTCGTCGTCGTCGTCCTTATCATTGGGAATACCTATTGGATTTATGATGACAATGATTACCACAATGAATTCGTGATTTAGGATCTTAGATGTTCGGAAATCACTCCTGTATGTAGATTACTGACAAAGTATTGCATTCTTTTAGGATACGTTTGTGTTAGGGATAAATAAATTGTTGAATTTTGTGAGGATAATGACGCACGTTGTTCATTTGGGAGGTCGCAGGCCGAGTGAACGAGTGTTGTTTGATTGTTGGCGCCGATGCTCGTAGATATGTAGAAGAGAGCATTCGCGGATATGACACATTCCATGAACACACATGCAGAAAGAGGACAAGTGTCGTGGAAGCATCAAGCTTACGTACCGTCACCGTCCAAATCATTTCCTTTGGAGTTTGTATCTGTATCCTCACTATCCGGAACTCCATCATTGTCATCATCGTCGTCCTTCACATCAAGGACGCCATCATTGTCATCGTCATCATCCTCAGCGTCCGGAATGCCGTCATTATCATCGTCATCGTCTTGATCGTTGGGAATTCCTAGAAAATAAGCTCAACCAATTGCTACCTATTTCTACAACGTCTAATCATGCACCTAGAGCCAATTGAACACCGAAAGCACCGATCAAACACTCTCATCATCAAACCTACCGTCTCCATCCAAATCGTTCGCCACCATCTTCGAGTCAAGATCTTTACTATCCGGAATTCCATCGTTGTCATCGTCCATGTCTTCCGCATCGGGTATTCCATCATTGTCGTCGTCATTGTCCTGGGTATCCGGAATGCCATCGTTATCATCGTCCGGATCCTGATCATTCGGAATGCCATCTCCGTCCAGATCGTTACTGTTTGGTGTACCACCTTCGCCACTTCCCTCATCGACGCGCACTGTTTCGGACTCATCGACCACACTCTCCTGATCGTCACCATCATCTTGATCCGGAAGTGAGGCCAATCGCATTGCCACCTCTTGTCGTCCGTAGCAGGTGCTGTCGAAATTAGCATCACGCTGGCAGCTGTAGGTGCAATGTTCCAGACTCAGTAAGCCGGCCTGTGGAGTAATGGCAAGCGATTGGTTTTACTACCGTTGAATAAAGGCTGACTAAAAGTTAATTGGTACGCACAAAAAAAACTGTTATTCGTGATTCAATAAGTTTGAAAAGTCTATGGATAGATGCTTTACCTTGCTTTTATTAAACTTCCGGACAATTCGGAGGATTCATTAGCTTGAAGACAAAATCAATCTTGTTGGCAGCATACCACTCCCAGGACCACAGTAAAATAGTGGCAGCTGACCAAATCGGGTCAAAAGATGACTTTACCCCTATGCTTGTGGATGAGACAGATACACGCTTTTCCAGGCATTCTTCGATGTTAACTTTGGGTGTCATGGTCAAGGATGTGACGAATGGTTCTGTTTTCAGGCCACAATTTGCAAATCGCTTGCCAAATCATAGCCTTCTTCGCGAACTTCTCGGTAAACACGAACTTGAATCTTCCAGGCACAACACCACGTTCAGTCGCGATGTAAACTTTTGACCAGGAAGCTGCTTAAAATCGAGTTTGACGTATGTTTCGTCATCGATCAAAATGTAGCCCTTGTGTTTCGTAGAAACACGGTCGTACAAAGGCCTTACCCGCTTTTTGGCCACGAAATTCTGCTTCAGATGCCGGTTCGAATGTTTACTGGCTTTGTACGACTTGTATCCTTCCCTGGCAGGAATGTTCCGCTCCATTTGAAAGTTTGCGTTGTACCTTTTGGCCACATCTCGGATTGAAAGGCCGGGGTTGGCTTTAACGCACCCAAACACCTCACTGGGCAGCTTACGATCCATGGTTCCAGTTTTTTCGTAGGTCCGCTGATTTCTTTTCACAC
Organism: Aedes japonicus; assembly: GCA_034211315.2. Taxonomy (NCBI): domain Eukaryota; kingdom Metazoa; phylum Arthropoda; class Insecta; order Diptera; family Culicidae; genus Aedes; species Aedes japonicus. The sequence continues at coordinate 60,089 of JASCZW010000762.1, read as the reverse complement.
TCAGGGTTTCCTTGTAGGTTTTGAGCATTTGACAAACTGTTGTTTTCGGCATCTTCAGCACTTTAGCCAGCTTGGGACCAGACCACTCCGAATTTTCCAGGTATTGGTGCACAATATTTTTTCTTCTTTCGAATTCTATTTAACGTTATTTCTGAACGCGATCGACTTCTTTGATCAAACTTACACCAGTTGTTCTCTATAGCCAAATAAACCACTGTCAAAGATTTTCGATTCCCAATACTAGAGACGTGCTAGCAGCGCGCGAGGGGCGTAACAATTTACTTTTAATAGGCCGTTAAATATATGAGTCACTGCAGTTTGTTTTTGAGACCGGAAAAGGTTCTTATAATGGTTTGCGACCCCTCCCTTATCTGAAAGGGGTTGCTCCCATACAAATGAAACACAAATTTTTACGTAACTCGAGAACTAATCAAACAAACGGAACCTAATTTAGCATGTGGGGGGGGGGCGCCCGGGGCACGAGCAGAGTGATATTTCGAATTCTTCTAGATTCTGCGACCTCTAGAGCACGACAACAAATCGAATGCGCCTGAGCATCTACCGCGAGGTATGAATGTAGTTCGCCTCCCCGCGGTGCACCTTTGAAATGTTAGGCTCCCCTTAACGGCTAAACGAACAACAGAGCGAGCGCCATACTGCGCATTGGGGTGGCTGCCAGTAAAATCCCAATTATGGTAACTGGCTGCGAAAAGGAAAACGAGTGGTAATGTTGCATTCGGGCTGGCCCCTGTGTCGTCTCCCTCAGTACTGCCGGGTGACACCTAGCAGGAAATGGCGAGGTTCCACTGGCACAGGTTGTCTCCGTCCCATTAAAACCTTTCCCAAGTAGCACACTACGATCATAATTAGTTGTAGTAACAAGTCATATTTATGTTATCTCAACCGAATGGCAACAAGTGTGCTACTAGGGTTGCAGGTCTCCAGTACGTTCCATTCTCCACCTCAGATGGCCCTATACCTGACTTACGCTGATCAGGCTATGAACACGGTTCCCCATGAAGGGCCGTGTCAACCCTCGCATAGCCTCCCTGCTCGCCTTCAAGCTTGCAAAGATAACCATGGGATCACTATAGCGACTATTCCACGTGCGCTTTGTTAGCGGCTGGAAGGGGACCCAACAGAATGGAGGGTAATACCTCAGAAACGGCAAAACCCTAGGAGAAAGCGAATCCGTACGCTAAGAGCGGCCTAGTGAGGTCCCCACCGCGTAAAACGGTGGGATCTGGCGTGCCCCATACATGCGAAAGTGCCACGGCATCGGAAGCAGGTGTCACCAAGCTTGGCGTGACCATGGATGGGCTAGGGCTTATCAGGGCCATGGATAGGATGCGGGAAACTCTTCCTAAAATAGTGTCGATGCGATCATCGACTTTACGTCATCGCGCAACAACATTGCTAAGGACTTGAAACTTAGCCTCCTCAGGCTACACATGACAGTGCAAGCTGCATGCAAGGAGTGGGAAGAGCTGGAAGCCAAGCTCCTAGCCGAGCAAAGTGACAAAAAGTCGGCAAGGCTAGCAGCCACAGAGAGGGCGAGGGAGATAGCCTCGAAGCACACTCAGACGGAAGATTCCGTCTCAGTGAGAGACTCCATCCCATCTACCATGGGGGTAGGGACCTCCAAGCGGGTTAGGCAGTTCCCGGGCAAAACAGCACCTAGCGCTTCCAAGAAGCGGATAGTTTCAGACGTCTCCATAGGGAAACGAACCTACGTGAACGTGGTGGCGGGGTCAGAGGGTCCAACCTCGCGATCAGCTCCGGCTGGTCGCACAGAGAGAGGCCCAGCACTAAGCCCAGCGCCAACTAGACCAAGGTCCGGAAAAAAAGTAATAAAACGCAGAGTAATAAAAGCAAGAAATGGAAAAGAGACAGGCGGCCCGCAAGCGTAACTGCAGAGAGGGGGCCATCGTCAGACCGAGGCGTCTAAGTACTCCGAAGTCTTGAACGCGATGCGTAGGGATGCTTAACTGGCAGGTCTAGGCGCCGATGTGCCGAGTATACGCCATACCCGCACCGGCGAGAAGCTTGTGAAAGTGAATGGAGTATTCTTCTGCAGCTGCTACGCACCGCCAAGATGGTCGATTGAACAGTTTTGTCATGCTCGATCGGATGACAACTGAGCTAACTGTCATAAACCCGGTGGTAATAGCAGGGGACTTCAACGGGTGGACGCTTGAGTGGAGGAGCCGCCTTACCAACCCCAGACATTTAAAGAGGCGCTTGAGAGGAAACGAAACTTACGCGAAACAACATGGTTATCAACACTAAGATTCTGGACCCTTGTCTGTAGTCCCACAGCCAGGAGATTAACATTTGGATTAGCTTAAGTTGGAACAACAACCATCTATGTCTATGCTTGGGCTACCGCCGTAGACGTATACGTATTCTTCAACGCCGGATCTTCGTGAACCATGTTGGAAGTTTAAGTGGCAAACCTGCTAGGAGTAAAAGGGCCGAGTGAACCGTTCTCAGGACGGTGGGAGGACAGGAATTGCCAATACAGGGTTACGCTAACATCGTACCAGAGCTAATAATCGGCGTAGACAATGCTAAGTTAATTAGTGCACGCAAGAACTGAAAAGTGGTACGGGAGAGTTACATAGTCGCATCCAAAACCCGTCTGGGATGGTGTATTTATAGTCGATGCACCACTGAACAGAGACCCTTTGAGTACGTGAATGCTCACGTGGAGCAAGATGAGAAGGAGGGGAGCCTTCACGATATGTTCAGGCGGTTCCTGGCCGTAGACGAGGCAAGTATCAAAGTGAGTGCTCAGTCGGACGAAGACAAACGTGCATTGAAGATTCTCCAGGCAACGACTCGAAGCGTGGATGGCAGATTGAAGACCGGATTGATACGGTGCTGTGACGACCATGTCTTCCTAACCGCTACCCAATGGCAGTGCGAAGAATTAAATCGTTGAAACGGAAATTATCGAAGCATCCCTAGTAGCAAATTTGTTGCAAATGAGTTGAGATTACTTATATGTAACTCATTCTAGTCATAATCAAGTTGCTGTAACTTGTTTAGACGGTTGTGTGCTGCTCGAAATCCAGACCTTGATGCGAATATGAGGAAACAGATAGCGTAATATCTTGAAAAAAGGTACGGTCATCGAATAACCAGCTGCACAGTAGGAGTCTACGGAATCTGGACGCGTATGGTATGCGATGCCGCAGCTCGTGTGAATGGGGTTTCGTTCAACGATATAATGGTAAGTGGGCCGGGCATGCAGACGTCTCTAACGACAATTTTTTACGCTTCCGGCAAATACGCATCGCATTCAGCGGAGACATTAAGGAAATGTTTCATCAATCCCTGATCCGGCTGAGGGATAAACAGGCACAGAGGTTTATATTCCTAGAACGGCCTGGACAGCCACCGTAGATTTTCGTGATATATGTAGCCACGTTTCGCGCAACGTGCTCTCCGTGCATCCCGCAGTATTAAAAACACAGAAATTCTCTGATACAGTCAGAGCCATAATCGAAAACCACTGGACAGTGCTGAGACGGTAGATGAAGCGGTAAAGCTGATTAATGAGATGAAACATGTGCATTCGTAAACTAGGACAGAGATTTGAAACTTTTCATCGGATTCTGCCGATGTGCTTAAGCGCGTGGGTAAAACTAGCGACGTTCACTTAAAGCTGAGTCGATCATCAACTCGAGACCAGTTACATAAATTCCGTTGGATCACGCGAAACAGAAGGCTCTTAGGCCGAACCACTTCACACTCTACGGAACACAAGGAGTCAACCAACCCAGCCGGGATCTACTACAGGACTACGCCACTCTTCAAGACAGACGCAACTCTTTGTTGACATGTTCTGGAGTCAATGGGCTCGTGAATACTTGTCTACGCGAACGCAATATACCAAGTAGTTCCAACCAATAGAACCTTTGAAGCCCGGTGGCTTGGTGATCGACGAAGGCAAGCGTAACGATTGGCTGGCAGGGCAAAATATTGATGTTGTGTAAGGGAAGGAGGGACAAGTCCGAAAAGCTAAAGTGAACACTGCCAGGGGTGTAGTCAGCCTTCCAGTGACCAAGTTGGCACTGTTAGACGTTTGTTAGACATCTGGAAAACCAGAAGAGATTGTTCGAGCGAACCGGAACTACACGGGCGGGGGAATGTTGACGAACCCACCGTGCAAGCTCGTTGATGAGTGAGTCCCGGTTACGCCCTCCATTGCGACTACGCAGTCCAGCATAAACGATAGCTGCCATGTTGTCAGATCCGTCAAACTGTGTCGGCTGAGGTGAAATGTCAGGGAAGGGAGAAAATCTCCAAAATGAATCGTAAGAAAGTTTCTTCCTGTACACAACACGTTACCGCACGGCGTGTTACGAAAGAGCTGAATTTCGTGCCATCGAAGACCGTTGAAAGAAGATTGCTGAAGACATTATTTCCGAGGCCCAAATGGCTCCGTATTCAACAAATGTGGGTCCGTGTGACTTTTTTCCTTTGCTTCAAACTCAAAATGCCAATTCGGGGAAAGAGATTCGAGACCAGTGAGGCTAGAAAAGAAAATTCGATAAAGAAGTTGTAGGTCATCCCCCTAGCGAAAAGTAGTATGGATGACTGTGTCAAGCGTTGGCACATGTGCGTCGCTTCAAATAGGTGTTATTTTGAAAGAAACAAGAAAACTGAGAGAATTTTGTTTTATTTACAAATTTCCGGTACTTTTCGATCATAATATACATCGCGACCAGTGCTGCAAAAGACCAATAACAGCGTAGCACCTACGAAATCCATATTGTGCACACTGATCTTGTAATACGTTAGTGACAACCCATGTAGCACACTACGACCTTTATTAGTTGTTGTAACTTGATTATGACTTAGCAAGTCATATTTATGATATCTCAACCGAATGGCAACAAGTGTGCTACTATGGAATAATCTTCTTATTACATTTACTGTAATTTTCCATTCTCAATTGAATTCTGGGCTTGCTGATTCAAAGTTTATTATTGACTCTCTGTTTAACACTGACACAAGGAAACTTGTAAAAGCCATACATTTTCAGAGATCAACTCTAAGGCTCGTTCGCGACAAAATCTGGACACCCCTATATACGTTTATCTCTAGAAATTCTTCTTCAACGCGTGAAATATTTCACAGACTGATGAACGTATATCTGTTCATTGTGTAAAATACGTTTGTGGTGATACTACATGCTTTTAAATCGAAGATGACGTCGAAAGAAGAGCAAATGCGAAAAGCAATTTTGTGCGGTCGCAATGAAAATCCGGATCTGTCAGTAAGGAAACTTGCAAAAAAGCTTTGTTTACATGCAAGCACTGTCCATAACGTTCTTCAATCTAGGCTTAGAGGAGCATTTCAGGTCGATGAAAAAGGCCAAGTCACCCAAAAAATATTTGGTTTGGCAGACAATATGCAGCTGTGGTCGAGCAAGCCAGCAAGATACCATTCCTACGCAGCCATGACGCTCCTCCTTCTGGCATGATTTGGCATCTTGTCACTACGCCATAGATGCTTTGGAATAGTATAAAACGAATGGAGTCCATTTTGAACCGAACGAGGCGAATCCACCTAACTGCCCGGAGTTGCGACCTATCGAGCTCTCGAAAATTCGAAAATCTTGGACAAAAGCAGCTGAATCAGTTGCAGAGAAGTCTGCACAGCCCCTAACGGCTGGAGTAAACTAAAAGATTCGTAGTTTGTTCATGCAGCCTAATTAAGTAACTGAAGTTCGTTTTAAGATGATTAATAATGCACAATTAAATGAAAAAAAAATGCATCTTTGATTGAACTAACACCAAATTTGTTTTATTCCAAATTTAATCTGTCCAGATTTTGTCACGAACAAGCCTTAATATAAAAAAAATCAGAAATCAAACTCACCTTATTGTGATCCCAATCATGGCAGATCCCTTCGGCGGTGCACTTCTCCTGCATCAGGTACGCTCCCTTTTTGTTGCACATGAAGTTCACCCGGGGTGCACAGATCTCCGGCGGTGCCATCCGGCTGACCCCGAACATCAGCACCACGTAGAGCACGATCGATGCGATCAAGCTCACCGCCGTCAGGATGCGAACCCGCTTGCCATAGGCAAAGGCATTGGACGTGGCCCATTTGTCCACCAGCAAGGCGAACACCAGTGGGCCGAACAGGGCCGCAATCGGAATGATGACCGATATCGAGTAGATCTCATTGAAGTCGAACCCTTTATGGGCCATGTTTGACTGGAGGAAGGGATAGATACATCCCAAACCTGCAACGGAAGATAAGTGGGAAGTGCGGGGTGGGTGGTGGTTTCAAGTGATGATGGATTTATTTTTAAAATTGAAATTTTCTGTTGCAACAGTACCCACCTCCATAAAATAGAAATAGAACACATTTTAGCGAGAGACAGTGTTTGCTCTCGAAGAGTGGTTTGCTGTCCTCCATCTTCCGGAGCCGGGCCTCTTGAACACTCCGCCGCCGCAGCCGAGTTGCCCTCCGCTATGCTAGTGCTCCGTTTTTCCCGTTGATCTGGTCTGTCCGAAGATGCGTGGCTAGTGAAATGAAGGGATGGACAAGTGTTGAAACATATTTGACAACTGTCGGTTGCTAATGGAAGGTATCATGGATTAATTTGTTCGGCGGCACATAGGTTCCTTTCGATGCAGTTGAAGTTGCTGCCAATTATTTTATTTAAAGTGATGCAGTGATCGGTTTGGTGATCCTTTCCGCCGGCTGACGCTGGAGCTTTATTATTAGGATTTGGTGAGATGAATTGCGACATCATCTAAATCAGTGTTGAAGTTCGAATACTGGTCGAAATGCGTTCACATTTAGTTGTTCTTCTAAATGCGTTGTTAAATAAAAGTAACGGTTAATTTTACTAGCGTGATTCAATGTGTCTTCAATGTGATTTGAAAAACTATGAAATAAAATACAAACGTCTCAAGTAAATTTCATTTTCAAAAAATGAAAAAAAAAACGGGTAAAAATAATGCAGAAGCCGGCGTTTAGATCAACCATGGTGCGGTTGATATCAATATGAGATCTGTCAAACATACCACAAACGTTGAAAGTTTCTTACTACCAAAACCGTAGTAAATTTGACTGAAATTTCATGGTTATTTTGAAAATAAGCATAGTCTAATAAAATGGCAGTTTTTACTACAACTGCTTACTTGAAAAAACTGTTTATACCGCCCCTATTTGATGGCATGGAAAATGTTTGCTGCGAAGCGCCTTGATTGAGTTCTATATTAACATTAAAGTGGCCATGCTCTCTTGATTGAAATCTATTCCAAGGATAGTACTGGTGGAAGTTTTATCGCCATTGAAGTGATTTGTGTTGATGCCAAACTCAATAGAAATTAGTACACAAGATTTTTCCATCGAAATGTGGAGATCTATTTGTTCTCGAATCAATCGACATGAAGAGATCAAGATAAAACGAATAGCAAAATACACACTAAGCAAAACAAGATTATCGCCACCCCGTTTTTCACCAATATTTTCAGAATTTCCATACCGATTATGCTAAAAAAAATTATAAATAGTAGTAGGGTAAGGGGATGTAATGTTGGCCTAGCTCCTTCATTCGGCCTATGTACCACATGTGTCATTAATTTAGCGATAATCAACAAAATCATGATGCTATAAGAAGGACCGATGTAATCCGAAGCAACTGAGACAATATTAATCAACTTATAGGGTATGTGTCCCTTGACTCAGCCTAGTATGCAACAATCGATTACATTTTTTATCATAACTCATAAAGTTTTTCAGCTGGAAGCAAAATTTAACTAGCTATACACTTGCTAAGATATGTTCAATAAGCCATCTGGTAGTATGTATCACGAAAAGTTACACAACTCTTTTTAGAAAGTCAGAAACATTCGATGGATATGGATTTAATGTCGGTCTATAGGCACCAAATTGGGTCTATTCATGGATGCAAATTCATCCCATTCAATAGATTTGTTATTGAATGTTGGCTATGTACGCTTTTTGCCGATTTTCTGATTCAAGGCGTTCCCAGCTGTATTCGCTCTACCCAACAAACAATTTTACTAACAATCAAACTATACTTAAACTGCTAAGAAACACTTAAGTGATTTTAACATATGATTTAGCGGTCATTCCGCAACCAAAACATTATTATTCGCTCTACACAGATTTTGTTCCTTAAGTTTGTGTTAAGATGGGCCATATGAAAAACATTCAACTAAAACTCAGACATTTGTATTGTAAATGTTACCAATAAAAACATTTTTACTACGTTTTCCATAAGACAGGCCATAATTGGGAACCTAGAAAAAAATATGTCCCTAACATTGGGTCTATGGTTTTCATGTTAAATAATTGTTATTTTACCTATGTGACCTGTTAGTTTATAACGTGTGACTATTTTCTGTACATCTTTGCTGCATTATTCGGTTTAAAGGTTCAATTTCGGCAAATTTAGATCAATCGAAGAGCGTGTAGATAATCTGTTCAGCTTAACCAGTAAAGGCATTGTGTCTGAAAAGTTGAGGAAATCGAAAATTACGCGAAAGTGAACAATTATAAATTCATTAATTATGTCTCAATTGCTTTGAAATAGATCGGTCATCCTGAAAGCAACATGATTTTGTTGATTATCGCCGAAATAATTACATATTTGGTACATACGCCGAATCAAGGAGCTAGGCTAACATTACATCCCGTTAGCCTAGTTGTTCACTTCTGCGTAATTTTCAATTTCTTGAACTTTTGCGGCATCATGATTTCGCTGGTTGAGCTGAACAGATGATCTACACGATCTTCAAGTGATCTAAATTTGGCTTAATTGAATTGATAAAGCAAGTAATGCAGTCTGGAGGTGCAGTAAATAGTTACACGTTACAAACTAGTTGTTCACATAGCTAAAAAAAACAATGATTTTACAGGAAAATCGTAGACCCAATGTTGGGGACATATTTTTCGGTATGTTCCCAACTTCGGTCTGTTGTATCAATAACGTAGTAAAAAGGTTGTTATTGGTAAAATTTAAAGTGGAAATGCATGAATTTGCGGTTGTTTATGTTCAAGTGGCTTATCTAAACACAAACCGATGGAACGAAATCATTGTATAGTGAATTATAATGTTTTCATTATTAAATGGCTGATACATCATAAATGAACATCACTTATGGGTTTCAAATCAGTTTTATTTTAGTTTGTTTTGTGAATTTTTTTCTTAATTAAAGCAAATACTGTTGGCAATGCCTTAGTTCATAAAATTAGAAAAAAAAAATCGTTCAAAGACTGCATTTTGTAATAAATCCATCGAATGGGACGAAGTTGCATCCATGAATAGACCCAAATTGGTGCTTATAGACCGACATTAAATCCATATCCCTCGAAAGTTTCTGACTTTATTAAAAGAGTTGCATAACTTTTCATGATACATACCACCAAATGTATTATCAAACATGTCTTAGGAAGTGTATAACTAGTTGAATCTCGGCTACAGCTTTAAAACTTTATGAGTTATGATAAAAAATGTAATGAATGGTTGCATAATAGGCTGAGTCATGGGACACATACCCTATAACGTTTGCATTAAAAAAAATTAACAAAAATTGCCAATTTTTCATGGGTTTACCTTCACCCGCACTGACAAAACTACCCATGCAGCATCAATCATAGTAACCCATGAGTCAGCAGAGGTAATTTGACAGCTCTATCAGTCGAACTCTAACCGTGATGGCAAAAACAGTGAAGCAACTTCGTTCGGAAGTGTGCGCGTTCAAAGAATGGCACTCCACCGCGTCGAAAACGGACATCGTGCGGCGCTTTGTGGACGCCGGATGCGCCCATTCCGGCATCTACGACGGGCGACGGCCCTGAGTGACAAGAAGTTACAATGGATGCTGAAAAGGAAGACCGAGGGAAAAGTGCGTGCGCTTGGCCGTGAGCTCGATTCAACCCTTCCAAACAGTGAAAAAGTACCTGCCGAACATGAACATACTTGTCCAGAAGCGGAAGTCGCGTCCACTGGTTTCGGAGCTCCAGGCAATGACGCAGCGGCTGAATAAGATGGTCAACTCGATTTTCCCAGCGAATCGCGAAATGGCGGTGGTGATGGACGACGGGACCTATCTCACTCTGGATGGCAACGACTGGCAGGGCACTTCGTATTTTAGTTTCCCCTCGAAGGAAGTGAGCTCTGAGGTGAGGGCTGCAAAATTGTGAGTCGACAACTGTGATGGAGCGTGCGTCCCCGCAACATAGCTCTGGTCCTCACAAGTTCCTACCTCATGCTTCAACGGGTCAAAAGAAGACAAAGACCGCCAGCTAAGGGTTGCGTACTTAACTGGTAGTGCAGCCTGGGCACTGTTGGCCTTCTGACTTCAGCTAGATTGAGGAGGTGCGTGTCGAGCGTCTGTCCACCAGCGGCTTAGTAAGAAACGCTGTATCGTCAGCTATACCTTAGAAGGCAGTCCCACCAACGCAATGTAGGCAGCGCGACCCTGGTAAGACAGCATGCTGAAATCTTACCCTACCACAAAAAATGGAAGTATTATTTCTTTATACGGTATATAATTTTGGATCCTCCATGGAATCAGAAGACATACAGATAGTACTCATGTTATTCTCATTTTATATTATCCCTTCACAATATTTTTTATGCTATTTTCAGCTTTGCATTTATCCATCGTCGTAAGTTTCAGTCCACCTATCCCCTATTGAGCGAGATAAGGCGCTATAACCTTGGGAATTATTGCCACGCTTTTGGTTCAAATGCCAAAAGTTCACTCACAGGCAAAAGGAGCATAAACTAATTTTTCTATGCTCCCAACGATAAGGTACAAACTATCACACTGTTTAACTCTACATGGAAGCGTTTGGTACGGGAGATCCACGCTTTCTTCCTTCCCTTGATTCAGAGTAGTAGAGCGATTTTAGATCTTTCTGGAATCGCTCTATTTCTTGGAATCCTCTCTGCGGCACATACTACGCAGTTGGCCTGGCCGATGACAAGAAAAATGATATATTTAACAAACCATCATTTTCCAGGATGCTTTCAAGAATCGGCTGCGTTAGTGTGAGATTAGATTAGATTAGCTTAGAGAAGGAAGTGAGCTCCGAGGTGAAGTTCATTTCACACACCAAGTTCCCCGAGAAGGTGCTGCTGTGGCTGACAATCAGCGTGAAGGGGATTTCAAAGCCGCTCTTCTTTCGCTCCAGACTGTCCGTGAACGGGGAAATTTATAGTACGAACTGCCTGCCGGAAGTTTCGTTGTTCATCAATAAATACCATAAGGGTGAAGACGCGGTGTTCTGGCCGGATCTGGCGTCGGCTTACTACTCGAAGCGATCGTGGGGGAGATAGAGCGGCTGAACATCGATGTGGTACCCAAGTCGGCAAACCCACCCAGCGTCCCCCAGCTGCGTCCCATCGCAAGCAAGCTTAAATAATTACCATCCATGGGAAAATTATCAAAAGCAATAACCTGTCTTAGCTTTTTTTTATCACCATCCGAAAAAAAAAGTCCATTTTTTTAATGCAAACGTTAAGGCAAAACCGGTTATGATTTCCAGATTTCGCTAAGAGGCACGTTTTAAACTTTTTTTTGTTTTTAGTTTATGGAGCTCAATAATGTTCTGAATGATTGGAGTCTGGTGGGAGCCCATCAAATCTGCATCCGACCAAAACTTCTATCGAGCCACCGTAATGTTATCGTGTTGTATTTGAAAACTGTTAGACAAAATAATACCCTTTCGACAAATGGGAAGAAGTGAACATCTCCATATTATCAATTTGGTTACAAAATAATTGATTATGTATCTGTGGGAGTCCCTCAAAATAAACTCCAAGCTTGTTTTTCACAATTTGCTGTCAGAGAAACAAACAAGCTATTATCATGTAAAATTTACAGCTTCTTGATTAAGTGACTTCCCCAGTAGGCTGCGTTGATTTAAAAAAAATCGAATTTCCAAATTTCCATTATAAAACCATCCCTGAAAAGTTTCTGATTTTTCAAAAATTGTTTAGCTTGACGGCTATCGACTTAAAGTTTCATATGGGCTGTCTACATTTTTAGTATAGGGAAGGTAGTGTTTTCATTTTTTATTCAACAAAACTACTTTAAAGTTGAACTAAAAAATCGGAAGCACCTTGAACACGTGGCACGTTGACACGTGGCAGTCTTTCATAAAGCATTTGAAACCAACAGTGCTTAATTACAGTTATAATAAGAAAGTTATTCCATTTTGAAGTGCTGCTCAATTTTGTACAATCATTGCACACTTTTCAAAGTGGCACCACTGTCTGAAAGTGGGTGGTGGCACTAGGCTACAGAGATTCCACCTATCGGGATGGAGGCTGGATGATGAAACCAAGACAATTTGAAAGTGTAATATTCATGTGATTTTCACCTTATAGATGCATGGTGCCTTGTAGAAATTTATAGAGAACGGCAAGGACTACGTCATAATGATCTAATAAGGTCGGGATTCTCTCGGTGAGTGGCGCTAAAGCGTGCATTAAAAAGAAGCGACTAAATGTTCCGATTTCAAATGCGATTACCCCGCAACCTGGTGGTCGGTTCACTGGTCAGTAGTCAATATATACTACTTGCCTATATACTCTGGGTCAAATACTTACTTATACAACTAGTATAAGCAAGTAAGTATTTGACCAAAACCAATATCCACATGCGGAAACATCAGTCCAAGCCAGCCCTTTTCGCAGAACCAAGCGGAAACAACAGCTGAAGATTCTGGTCAAAGAAATCTTCCTGTCGAAGAGTAACATGGTGGTTGTTATGGACGACAAGACGTACCTCGTGGAGGTGATCCACCAAGTGTTAATTTAAATTTTCCTTGTTTTAAAATCATATCATTTAGTTGCATATTGTAGGAGTCTTTCCATGCACACACAAGTTTTAGAACTGTTGAAAATACTTTTATATGACTATATTTGGTTATAAATAACCTAGCTCAACCAAAAAGGCTGAAGATGTGTTACTCGGGTTTTGATTCGTGAGAGGTCAACGCCCTACATTAGAGAGTTTTTAAATTAAAAAGAACTGTTCATAACTGAAAGAAGAGAAACTCTAAAACAACAGTTCATTGTTTCAAGTTCTAAAGATTCTAAAGCAATTCTAAGTTGTGCCGTCTGTTGGCAAATGGTGAGATTTGAGATAATAATGAGCTGCTTATGACTGAAAGGAGATGAGAACTCTCATTAAAACTCGTTGGTTTAATGATCCACAGATTCAAAAATAATTAAACCGTTCTAAAAATGACTGAAAATTTTATAATTAGAAATAACTACACACTAAAACAATATGGAAACTAAATGACACGCAATTTGAAAACATCACACAATTTAGGTCGACGTAATGGTTTGCCACTGTATCTTTGGGGCTTATTACGGTTGTCACCTTCACTATCACTTCACTTCACTTACACATCACCTCACTTTTTTATGCTATTACTGGTATCACCGTGATCAAAAATGAACTCCGTGAGGTGGAAGTGATAGTGAAGTGAAAATCGTAGTAGCTCTCAAAAAATCTACGGCTTGCATCACTTTTTCCGGTGGCGTGATGGTGCCGTGGCAACCATAATATCACCGAGTTCATTCGAATCGTTACCTCGGATGAACTCTTCCATATTTTTTTCCCTTGGGTGACATTCGAAATAAGGTTTTTGGTTTTCACTTTGTTTTCACCGTGAACTGGAAACCGTAATAAGCCCCTTTGTGTTCTATTTAGAGTATTTCAAATATCCGTTATGAATAATAATACAAGTCCATCAAAATAACATAATATTACACGACTTTCAGAAATTATATTGTTTGCTTGCCATTGTCCTTTAAAATTACAATACCAATACTGTAAACTGAAAGAGGCACTTCTCGCTTCTACGCATTATCTGCGCTTCAGTTGAATATCGACTCTAGGCAATCATCGACGTATGATATTTCTTTTGCTTTCTGCGGCAGTAAACCGAAGTGCACATTTTTAAATCGGTTATTAGTTGCACACTAGCAAACCAATGTTGGTTACCAAGCTTGACATAAACTTTCTTAGCGTAAACTATGATCTTTTTTCTTCTAATATTGTTTCCGCAGAACAAAAACATGGAAAATTGATCTTTTTCTCCATAAAGTCTAGGGCTTAACGGGTGTCCACTAAAAAATGAGAATGATTTCAATACTTTTCCATCAGAACAAAAACGGCCGCATAGAAATGTCACTTTAGATGAATGAATCGTTGCACTCTCCAGAAAATTTTCATACACTCTTATTTCACTCTAACATGTTCAGTCGTGTTCAGCATGCCGTCGAAACAGGAAGAACTGCGCGCGCGCGTTGTACAATTCTTTCAAGCGAACGAAGATCGTGGAAAAAAATACACGGTGGACCATTTTTGTCGTGAAAAAGTTCTGGTATCCACCGTATACCGTATCCTGGCATGCATGAGAGTAACCCGGAAGAAAGGTTGCGGCCGTCCAGCGAAAATAATGAATGAGAAAACGCTCCGCTCGCTGCGCAGCTGGTTCAACAACAAGGATTCGGTAAGTCAACGGGAAGCAGCCCGAAAGTTCCATTGTTCGAAGTCACTCATCTGCAAGACGCTAAAGAAAGAAGGAATAGTGTGTAGAAAGAAAACCAGATCCCCAGAGTACACAGATGAGCAGATTCAAACCGTGAAATCCCAATGCCGCTGGATGACTCGGAATTACGGCGGAAAATCTTTCGTTCTGGACGACGAAAGCTACTTTCCTCTTTCGAAGTCTCAGATACCGGGAAACGACCGATTCTACACTAAGGACAAATCTACTACTCCTCCAAAAGTAATGTATAAGTTCAAGCACAAATTTGAATCGAAGGTTATGTTATACATCGTAATATCCGATAAGGGTATTTCGAAGCCGTGGTTCAAACCAAGCGGTTTGGCCATCAACCAGGAGGTGTACCAAAGAGAGTGTTTGCAGAAAATACTCATCCCATTTCTTAAACAACATCACTCGGATGGCAAATACGTGTTTTGGCCGGACAAGGCATCATCGCACTACGCAAAAAAAACGCTAACGTTTTTGGAGAGCCAAAATATACCATATGTCCCAAAAGACCGGAATCCGACAAATTTGCCACAGTGCCGTCCTATCGAGGATTTCTTCGGTCTTTTGAGCTCCATGGTATACAAGGATAATTGGAAGGCCAAGAACACCAAGCAACTTACCAACAGGATCAAAAGCTGCATCCGAAAAATCGATGTGGCTGCCGTCCAACGGTCATGTTCCAGCATAAAGACTAAGCTGCGCCGCACGGCGGACCACGGACCATATGACAATATTCACTAAACTTAGTTTGAAGATTTAAGTTGACCCTTTTAATAAAATAAATCAGTTTGAACAAAACTTCACTGGTATTTTTTTCCTGACCCATTCTTTTCGTTCTCATTATTTAGTGGACACCCGTTATTACGGTTGTCATTTTCATTATCAATTTCACTTCACTAACACATCACCTCACTTGTTTTATGCTATTACTGATATCACCGTGATAAAAAATGAACTCCGTGACGTGGAAGTGATAGTGAAGTGAACATCGTAGTAGCCCTCACAAAATCCACGGTTTGCGTCACTTTTTTCGGTGGCGAGATGATGCCGTGGCAACCATAATAACACCGAGTTCATCCGAATCGTCGCCTCGGATGAACTCTTCCATATTTTTCACTTAGGTAACATTTGTAATAATGTTTTTTATTTGCACTTCGTTTTCACCGTGAAGTGAAAACCGTAATAAGCCCCTCTGCCATATACATGTAACAGCACTCCCCCAAGCAGCACAAAATGGTCAAAAGTGGTTGCAGCAACTTGATTGTCACTTATTTGAGTCACAAAACTGTCACATTAACTCGTTTATAACAAGTGTGCTACTAGGGCCCTGATTATAACGCTGGGGTCAAATTTAACAATCCTGGAAATTCATTTTCCTAACATTTTTTTTTTCGTTGGAACTTCCTTTCAGGGATATTTTTCAACTATCGAACATTTACATCGTCTTGAAATACATCAAGACCTCAACTTGATACGTGTCGCAATAAGGCTATGTACAGTCCATTTGGTTGATGTAATTTTCCATACAACAGATTATTATTTTCTCATCTCTTTCAACTCATTCTTATTTGCTACGCTTGCATGTATCGAACTCAGGGCACTAAAATTTACATGACATTTTGGTAGAGTGTACCATTGAAAAAAAATCTTGTTCCATACATTTAAAGAGTGAGTCGATAATTATTACGACACTTCCAAACTTGCGTCACATTTTCCATACTTGACCGAAATTAACCAAATTTTTTCCCCGTTTCTCTTTAGAGTGTATTGTTTACATTCGCTCAGTAGTGGTATTGTCAGTGAGATACCGGTCGAGTTGGAAGAATATCAGCTAACGGATTTGTAAGCCCACACGCAAAATCCTGGGTTGTCGCATCGCACCCTGGGTAAACTGATGGATAAGGACTGTATCCAAAACAAACTGCAAATTTCAATTTTAAATAATGTACATGGAATTTTACACTATAAAAATTAGATTACTGGACAGCTGTAGTAAGTAAACTGTGCATGTAAATTGTAAATTAAATTAATTATAAAACCTATACCTCAACATCAATACAATTTCTGAGTTATTAATGTGCAAAACTGTATTTTAACAGCTCGAAAAAGTAGCGTGATTTTCCGTTCAATATCGTGCACATACATGGAGCGATCGCAGCAACCCGTGATTTGGACCTGACGTGTTTTGATTTTGCTGCGTCGTTTTCGCGAAAAAAAGATCACACATTGATTCGCTATTTAACTTAAACTAACAGTGAAATCATACAATCTCCGCGTTCTTTGTGTAAGAAATAGTGAATACAATCGATTCCCTCCCGAAATGTGTAATTGTCGGTAGTATGTCCACTTTGTTTTATTATTTTGTGCTTCGCCTCCATACCCGGAAGAAGAGTTACATCAGCTTAGTTTTGTTAATTAGTATTCGTATTGTGAAATCCGGACAGAAATCATTAAGTTTGTTTATTTTTACTAATGAACAAGCGAGTGTTATTAAGGAAGCAGCCATGGGTGAGATCTTGCTGATTATAACTTTATAACAATAACCTTTTTAAATGATACTAAATACGTGCCTGGTTTGGAAATTTAACATTTCCAAAACTGGAAGTGTGTTGCAGTGCCCTTATCCAATTGATATCGGTAATGCTTACATGCGGGACTTACTGTATGTGAAAGTAACCTCGGAATGGGCGTGACTCTCCAGATATTCTGAAATGGGTTACTGGATCTGCAGCAGAGCTATCACTTTCTAGCTCTCGGATTAAAGCGGCTTCCAATAGTCACTAGAGGAATTGTTGTAAACCGGTTTCTTCCATAATACCATTGCCGGCCAATGAGTGTTAGATTGTACAAACACACACACACACAATACCGTGCACATAAATGGAGCGTCACAAAGCTCACAAATTAACATTATAAAACGTGTAAAGTTCTGGAACATTCGTTTTATTGCGGATAATGGTGTTTAAAAAAGCTCGTATTTATTATTTCATGCAAGTTGCAGCTTCGCGTGGAAGGAAATACGATTTTACATGCTCTGATATTTTGTGAAAATTCAGATGTTCTTTCTGTAGTATGGTACTTCCTTACAGTTTTGATGAGGAAAATTCCCTTTTGTGGAACTGTCCCAGTAGTCGTGATCTTCCGGAATTGAAATATGTGCACAGAAAATAATAATGAATTTTAACAGGTGCATAAAATTTCCCCTCATATCGTTCAGAGCCAAAGGAAGCGTAAACAACGAAATTGTTTGCAAGCTCCCATGTAACAGACTAGATTAAGGCGTTATCTGAATTAAATTTCCATGTAATTTCCCATTTACTTCTGCCAAATCTAAAGCTCGATTCAAAGTAAATCTGGACGCACGGTTCAATACACCACCGCTTACTACCGCTTCCCAAAAATCGTTTGACAGGCATTTGTTGATGTTTCATTGACGAAGAAATTGGTGAAAAGTTGTTCTCGATTGATCGACGCATCTCGAAATTTCAGATCATGGAACTTGAGAAAAGCGGTCTGCCTCAAAAGTAGCCTAAGTGTTAAAATTCCCAAAGTCAACGGTGTGTCTTGTAATCAAACGTTGAAAGGATACTCTGAGTGTGGATAGAGCACAGCACATCTATCATAAAAGTTGCACTAGGGACTAAGAGCCGAGGAGAAAGGTGTTTGTCAAAGAAATACGATTCCAACTTTTCCACCGTGCGTAACATCCTTTAAAGAGAAGGCTATAAGTATTTTTTGTGTCAGTAAACATCCGAATCACTCAATGAAACAAAATGTAGTGGCCAAGGCGCAATCACGAATACTTTACGAACGAGTTTTGACGAAATTTAATGGCTGTATTTTAATGGATGACGAAATATATATCAAAATGCATTACAAACAAATCCCCATACGAAAATTTTACCTGGTCATTGATCGTGGGGATGTCCCTTTCAGGTATAAATTCGTTTTTGCTGATAAGTTTGCTCGGAAATTTAAGATTTGACAAGAAATCTGCAGTTGTGGCCTTAAAACCAAGGTTTTCATCACATCTCACACAACACGTCGAAGGTTTGTATTAAAGAGTGTCTGAAAAGGCGAATTTTTCCTTTCATTCGGCAACACAAGACCAACGTTATGTTCTGGCCGAATCTAGCCAGCTGCCACTACTCTAAGGAGGTATGCTGCAAAAAATGTTAAGTTCGTCGCCAAAGAGAATAATCCGCAGAATTGCCCTGAGTTCAGATCGATCGAAAAATATTGGGCAAATTGTCAAGCGGAAACTTTGAGGATGCGGTAAAGAAGTGGCAAATGCTTTTAAACTGGAATAAGTTCGCCGGTACAGTGTCACCAGCGACTGTGCAGATCATGGTGGCATCGATCACAAGTAAAGTGCGACAGTTCGTTAATTCTTGAGTTATGATCACTTGAATGCGTCCGAATTTACTTTGAATCGGGCTTTAGCATTGCATTTATGTGCATTAGATAACGCAGCAAATTAAGTGGTTCTTACGAACTGTGTGGTTATTCTGGCTGAGAATCAGTTCAGATTTGTAGAACATCCTAAAATATCAACGTTCCCGATGGAAAATTGCAAGATATGCATTGTATTGTACAGTAATTAGAGATTCCAATGTCGTTATTTTTTTGGGTCCTCCCTTAGCTCAGTCGGTAAAAGTGCAACTACAAAGCACCACCATGCTGGTGGTGGCTGAGTTTGATTCCCGGTCTGGTCTAGGGATTTTTCATTAAGGAAAATTCCTCGACTCCCTGGACATAAGGTATGATTGTTCTTGCCACACAATCATACTAATGTAAAAATGGTACCTGGCATCGAAAGCTCTTAGTTAAAAACTGTGGGAGTACATTTAGAACACTAAGTTGAGGACAAGCAATAAGTTTATTGCGAAAGCAATAAGTTTGAAACGACTAGAAAGATGAAGAAAGAATATCGTTATTTTGCTGCATTTAATTGAACGATTTGGTAGACGTTCTGCTCTGCCTATCGAATCCATAGAAAAGTCGAACAAATGCATCACCAGAAGATTCCTTGTCGGGTGGAAAAATATCGAAAAAGTAACCTCCCTGCTAGTAAACAGTTCATCACCAATCCGTCGGCCGGTATAAATGTTGCTCTACGCGCTATCAGCGCAAAGTCGAAGGTGTGCTACAAGCTAAAAATTCGAAATCCTCATTATAAATAGACCGGTTAAATTGAGACGCCTGTTTTTTACGCTGACTTCTGTTTCGTGTTTGGTGACGATCGGTTTTTCAAGAGTCATGTTTTCTTCCCACCATTGGCCGTTTTGTGTTTTCGTAACGACAATGAATTAACCAGCGGACATCGCACGCCGGTGTGGTATTAAATTTTTGCACTTGGCATTCATATTCATTTACAAGTTCATTTAGCACTAGCAACTTGTACCGACCCGCTTCGCCGTCGCCACCCTTTCGGTACAACTTTATGAAATTCAACCAAATCCGCCCTTTTCTCTCTTAACCTATCCAGGTCAGGAGCAAAATCATTCACTTCAAAGATCCAGACTGTCCATTCACCTGACCCGATCGCGTCGTTCGGCATAATCCTATTCACCCACCACCGGCTCAATGGCCACAATGGAAGCATTTCACCACCTCAATAAATTGTGCATGCCACACTGATTCAGGTTCTAAATTTATCAATAACCCGCGTACAATGAGCGGCAATCATCATCGCCTTCTGCCAACGCGACGACGACGACGACGACGACGACGAAGACGAACCAAAAACCATTCAAGATGAGAAGCAACAAGTGGAACGAATACGTTCTGAGATTTAGCAGATTTGCGAGCAGCATCTTGTTTGACGTCTAACGGCCGAGGTTCCGATTTAGGTGAACTAGAAAACGGCAGACACACACTCGTTACAATCGAGCCAAGGCACGTTTCAGGTTTGAAGTGTTTTGTCTGTTTCCGATTGGATATGGCAGAACGAAATTCTTGTTCCGTTAGGAGTTGATTCCAGACGAGCCGTCTCCTGAACAAAAGTTCAACCTCTGTTCAACGAGCTCAATCGTTTCTCAAGACTGTCCATTTGTTTTTATAAATCATATGGATAAGACCAAGAATGGGCCATAAAGTCAGAATGTCTCATTTTATAAAGTAATGTAAAACGTTTGCGAAACAATTGATTACCTGTTCAATAAACCGGTTGAACATGCAGACGAGTCGATACTGGATTCTACATTGCTTTCAACTGCCTAAATATGAATAATGTCATTGCGCAGAGATCTTCGTTCCCCTAACTAACAAGTACCACGCGTCTCCATATGATTGAAGTCTAGCCGGTAATTCGTTGATCATCATTCAGAGTCACATCAGAGCATTAACGTATCAAAGGAAGTTCAACTACTGGGCGAAATTTAATAGCCATAAATAAATGATTACTGACATATCTCGAATAAGATAGTGGGTGGTACCATCAACGATTGCGCTATCTTCGCTGTGCTGGTTAGTATCAAAAGAAAGTTAAGTTGTCATCAACCAAAATCTAAAATGGTTGTAGGATAGAAGGTGAATATCAGTGGGTGAATGTTACCACCTACTTGCTTTTCTATGAAGATACATGTATTTTCAAAATGTTCTAAATTTACTTATCTACTTCTTATTCATGAGGCTTTATAACCACAGCAAACAAGCGAATAATTAAATTGTTTGATCTCATCTTGTCTGAAAATTATTGTATACCGAGCTGTTTTTTTTTTTTTAATTTTTATTGTGCTACTATCTGAACCCGGTGTGAGCCTTGCTAAGCTTGCAACTAAAACAATGAAAATTTAATAGCATAAGCGCGTTTAAGGTTGTTTTTTTCGGAAGGAGTTTTGTTAAAATATTTCGGTTTGCTCATGTCTGTAATTTCTGCAGAAAAACGTAGGTGTGTGTTTTTAACTTGACCCTCGGGTCGGTAGTTTCAACCATGGTTTTTCTTTCTGTGTAGAAGCATTTCATTGTCAAAAAAAAAAATCATATCCTGTCAATGTGAACATAATTTCCTCTAGTATAACATTAGATTAACGTCTTGTGCATAATGTAGTACTGAGAATAGCTAAAGCATCCCCCTTACTTGACTAAGAAGGGGTTCATACTTCTATCAGAACATGCTTCTTACCCGAGAAGTACACATTTTGTGTTTTAGTTGCCTGGATAATTCTCATGTTTAGTTGAAATTTGTGTTTCATTTGTATGAGAGCCCCCCCCCCTTCCAGAGGGTCTCAAATCACCATAGAAACATTTTTTGCCTTTAAAAACCTCCACATGCCAAATTTGGTTCCATTTGCTTGGTTAGTTCTCGAGTTATGCAGATATTTCAGAGCAGTAAACATTGGCAACGAATTTCCGAAAAATTCGCCTCCTGCAAATCTTGCGTTCGTCTGCGGAAGAAGTGTTGTGTTGCGTTGACGGCAACAGTCAAGTACATAAAATGACTGGACAAGGAAACGAATGATTTACGTATCATGTTTCAAAATTACAAATCAGCGCTGTAGTGGCTCCGGTGTGACTGTTACCCAGGTTTAACAGCGTCCGGTTTAGGCTCTAGAAACATCCCTGAAATTCGTCAATTGAATGAGAAAAACGACCTCGATTCGTGCCAAGAATTTCGCAAACAACTGGTTGAAAATGAGAACTCCACAGTCCAAATTTTGTCCGTAAAACAAAATGATGTTTAAACTATCTTTTATTGTTGGATTGAAAAATCAATATGTATTGTTTGTTACAGCAATATGTCTGGAAATAACAAGTTTTATTTGTTCATTTCAAAATAGCTGCCTCGTGCTGAGATGCGGCCTTCAAACGTTACGGGACGTTATCCACGATGGTCGCGAGTTCTTCGATTTCAGATGTTCTATTGATTTATGTGGTGTACTGCAGGCTCTTGACACCAATATGGCCATACCGAATAGCCCATCGAATTAAAATCCGGTTAGTTAGAAGGTCATTCATCTTTCGTTCAAAAGCTTGGGAAATGCGTTCGTAAAAGACTGATAGTGTTTTTTGCTCCCTGAGCATTTTTGCCGAAATGCTGCGGTGCCGAAGAAGCTACACAGAAAAAAATAATTAATTTTAACAAGCGTGTAAAATATCCTCTCGCTTAAATCCAAGCTAAAGGAGACGTAAACAACGAAATTGTTTGCAACTTTTCATGTTCCATACAACAATATTGGCAATCTTTCATATAACAGGCTGGATTCAGGCGTTATCTGGCTTAAATTTACATGAAATATCCCATTATTAATGGCAAATCCAGCATTCCCTTTATGTGCATTAGAAAATGCATAAAATTCAATGTTTCTTTTTATCTGTGTTGAAACGCTAAGAACGAAGATGCTGCTCGATTGTGAAAACTTCTTCATCGGTGAACAGCACTTATAGATAGCGGCTCTAGGATAAGCGGTTCAGGAGAACCTTAGATTTTTTCAACCGGGTTGCTTTCATGGTGTAATTCAAGTAGTGATTCTTGCACAGTTTATATGACTGAAGCTTCAAATCGTTGTGAACTATGGCTCCAACGGAAGATTTTGAAAGTGATTTTGCCAACTTTCGGATGGAAATCGAAGAACTCGCTTGATGCGTCGCCGGATAATCTCGCGCATTTGTGGAGTCCGGACGGTGCACTGTGGGACGAAACGTCAAAAACATGAACTTTTTACAATAACTCGTAAAAACGTGTTCTTAACATTTTGGTGTCTTCAGATGAAAATTTTCAAAAAATATAACGCATTTAAAGGTGACAAATCTTAGTTCGCAGCTTCACCACAGACGCCGCTGCAAACTTGATTTTTTTTAAATGATGAGATAGAGAGTTAGTGTCTTCGGCAAAGTTGTAGATAATTTTAATACAAACAACATTGCTGAAAACACTAACCTTCTATCTGGTCACTGTGCCGAGGTACGTGTTTTTTTAAAATGGCGGGCCTTGGAAACTAGTTTTTTGTGATTATTTAATAAATGTGCAGTTTTAGGTCAAAATAATGTTCTACAAAGTTGTACAAATAATCAAAATATAAATTTTCTCCGTACTCACCTTACCTCTACAACCTTTATGGGAGAAGTTATAGTCGTTTTATTGTGAAAAATATAGGTTTTTCATAGCCATTAGCTGGCGGGGATGCAAGTGGATGCACATGAAACCTCATAGGGTTCAAAATATAGGATGTGTTATAGCATATTATGTTGGTTTCATGTGTATCCATGATTATCCCCAAGAGTTAACCTGTGTTCTATGAAGTAGCGAATATACCATTAAAACTATCATAAATGCTAATATTCCCAATTGAGAACCCTATTATCATGTAAAAATTTGTATGTTTTGTATATTTTTATAATTTTATGCATAACTGTTGCTATTCAGTTGTGCAAATACCAGGGCTCACGCACTCCTATGACAATACTCTTAAAAATTCAATATATTTCACACACACACACACACACACACATATTTAAAGGAAATACTTTCACCCCTCACTTCATCCTCTCTTACTTCTATCCATGCACTTGCACTCACACAAACACACACACTCACATACGCACCTGTCAAATGTTTTTTATTCTACAGCCGAGAAAGTTTACTTCTCTGTGGATTGTGGATCGCGGATCATGAGGTGAAAAAGTGCAAACCGTGCAAACCGTGTGTTGATAAAAGTGTGTTTCAAGTACAGAAAATGGATGAAATAACAGGTAATGAAAACATTTGACAGGTGCGTATGTGTGTGTGTTTGTGTGAGTGCAAGTGTATGGATAGAAGTAAGAGAGGATGAAGTGAGGGGTGAAAGGATTTCCTTTAAATATGTGTGTGTGTATGTGTGTGTGAAATATATTGAATTTTTAAGAGCATTGTCATACGAGCGCGTGTGCCATGGTATGTGCACAACTCAATAACAACAGTTATGCATAAAATTATAAAAATATACAAAACATACAAGTTTTTACACGATAATAGGGTTCTCAATTGGGAATATTAGCATTTATGATAGTTTTAATGGTATATTCGCTACTTCATAGAACACAGGTTAACTCTGTGGGATAATCATGGATACACATGAAACCAACATAATATGCTATAACACATCCTATATTTTGAACCCTATGAGGTTTCATGTGCATCCACTTGCATCCCCGCCAGCTAATGGCTATGAAAAACCTATATTTTTCACAATAAAACGACTATAACTTCTCCCATAAAGGTTTTAGACGTAAGGTGAGTACGGAGAAAATTTATATTTTGATTATTTGTACAACTTTGTAGAACATTATTTTGACCTAAAACTGCACGTTTATTAAATAATAACAAAAAACTAGTTTCCAAGGCCCGCCATTTTAAAAAAACACGTACCTCGGCACAGTGACCAGATAGAAGGTTAGTGTTTTCAGCAATGTTGTTTGTATTAAAATTATCTACAACTTTGCCGAAGACACTAACTCTCTATCTCATCATTTACAAAAAATCAAGTTTGCAGCGGCGTCTGTGGTGAAGCTACGAACTAAGATTTGTCACCTTTAAATGCGTTATATTTTTTGAAAATTTTCATCTGAAGACACCAAAATGTTAAGAACACGTTTTTACGAGTTATTGTAAAAAGTTCATGTTTTTGACGTTTCGTCCCACAGTGCAAACTGGGGGTGACCCCGGCGTAGTGGTTAACAACCATACCTCTAACACCAAAGTCAAAGAGTTCGCTATGGCCTCACCCCAACACAAGTTACGAGAATACCCAAAAAGATATTTGAGTGACTACGACGGGAGATGAACCAGCCCAGGGCTAAAAATTTCGATAACAAAGGAATAAAAAAAACTGTACCAAACTTACTGCGTATTAAGACCATGGGTCAAGATGTTTAACCATGTGGTATGATTAGTTTAATCCGCTTGATTGTGTTGAGGCATGTCGACACAATGCCTTACTCAACAGAAACCGGGTGGACGCAGAAGTATGGATGCACCCAGTTCGTAGTACAGCCTGTCCACGTTAAATTTCCGACACTTTTCTTTCAGTGTGAATTCTGAATTATTTCACGGATTTCCCAAGAAACCCATGAAACGTTTCACTTGACGTTTGCATTTAAAAAATGGACAAAATTTGCCGATTTTTCATGGGTTTACCTTCACTCGCACTGACAAAACTACCCATGCAGCATCAATCATAGTAACCCATGAGTCAGCAGACAAAATTTGACAGCTCTATCAGTCGAACTCTAACCATGATGGCAAAAACAGTGAAGCAACTCCGTTAGAGAAGCGCGTTCAAAAAAGGGCACCCCGCCGCGTCGAAAACGGACATCGTGCGGCACTTTGTGGACGCCGGATACGCCCGTTCCGGCATCTACAACATCTTAGCACTATTGGATAACAATCAGAGCATCGAAAGAAAGCCCGGTTCCAGACGGCCGACGACCCTGAGCGACAAGAACCCCCAAAGGATGCTGAATAGGAAAACCGAGGGAAAAGTGGCTACATCGCTGCGTGCGCTTGACCGGGAGTTCAGTCAACCGGCCAAACAGTGGAAGAGTACCTGACGAACATGACAATACATGTCAGGAAGGCAGTGGCTAAATAAGATGGTCAATTCGGTTTTCCGGCGAATCGCGACGTGGCGGTGGTGATGGACGACGAGACCTATCTCACCCTGGATGGCAACGACTGGCAGGGCACTTCGTATTTTACTTCCCTCACGAAGGAAGTGAGCTCCGAGGTGAAGTTCACTTCACACACCAAGTTCCCGAAGAAAGTGCTGCTGTGGCTGACAATCGCGAGAAGGGGATGTCAAGGCCGCTCTTCTTTCGCCCCGGACTGGCCGTGAACGTGGAAATTTATAGAACGAAATGCCTGCGAGAAGTTGCGTCGTTCATCAAGAAATACCATAACAAACGTAACCATGACAAACGTAAGAAATAGCTCAGTATGCAAAAAAATTCACAAGAAGGGACACACCAACGTAGTCCTACGTCAACCTTGCGGTTATATCCCTGATATGACCAACCTTTATTTTTTTATAGTTTTGAAAAAAATGATTTTCTGGCTCATTATATCAAGATTCTCTGGGTAGGTAGCTCATCGAATCTTCCGGTCTGCCTCTAAGCATCTTGCTATGAGGTAACAGGTAGGTCTCTACCGATTGTCTGTCATTCTACCTAATTTGGAAGACGTCTGTATAGAATTATCTCAAATTATAATAATCTGTCCACAACATCATTTGTTGAGCGGATTGGAGATGAAATGAAATCATTGGGTATAGAACCAAGTCTCCCCCAGTTGTTGCTAAACCGATAAGCTTGGACATCAATAGAAGCATAACATTGAAATGGAGTAGCACAGATTGTTTTTTAGAAGCTTCTACTCTCAGATATTAGTTCAGTAGTAGAATATTTTGAAGGATGATTTTTGAACCAGGAAAACTTGAATGTTTGTGCATCTCTTGAAATAACTCGTTCCGTTCCGTTCATAGTGATTTTCCCATTCTAAAAACCAATCTGCTTTACTACCTCAGAGGGGCAAATAAAACAAAAAACAATTTTATATTGTAGAAAGAGATGTTCGCTCATCACCATGAGGCACCAAGAGTGCACATTAATGTTTTTGCTAGAATGATAGATATGAAGAGAAAGTATTGAAAGTTCCGTCAGTGTACGGCAGGTAGGAAATCAAACAGATGTTTGAAAATTTTGGGCGAAAGGGCATGTGTCCAGTGGTACTCGAACCATGGACGTCATCCTTTGCCTAACATCCTACTGCGGGGTAGGTTGTGGCATGGACAAATCCGCCACCTCAACAGGCAAAAGATGACGTATGGAAAGCTCATGTACCACTGATGGCTTGTGATAGTTATTCTACCGATATATTGTGTGCACTCTGTTTTAATGCGCACATGGGGAAGGAACTCTCTTCTTTTTTTGGGTTTGTTTTGATTCGCAACGTCTGAGATCACTCAAATTTATATTATTGACATTTATCACGACCAAGAAGGTATCCAAATTCCCGAAGAAGTATTTGATTTGACAGACCATGTGTAGTTGTGGTCGAAAAGCTAAAAGTTTCGTTTCTACCGGCACTATCACTAAGAATGTGTACGAGAAAAAATGTCTGCAAAAGCGGTTGCTACCGTTTATCAGAAACCACAACTCTCCAGCTCTATTTTGGCCAGATTTGGTCACTATGTGAAATCCGTCCTGGAATGGTATAAGGTACAAGAAGTCAAATACGTGCCAAAAACTGCCAATCCACGAAACTGCCCAGAGCTTTGCCCAATAGAGAAATACTGGGCTCTAGTTAAGCGGAAACTCTTCTGAACTAAGAAGAAAGCTAATGGTACCGATGATTTCAGGAGAAGATGGAGATTTGTCAAGGTGGGCGTATCTGAGGATACCGTACGGAACCTGATGGCGGGTGTATCACAGAAGGTTCGAGAATTTTAGAGAAAGAAGGATTAACATGTTAATCAACTGTTACTAATGTAGATATAACTCTATTATTGTGGAATAACAATCGTTTTTGTTGAAATGTTGAAATTTTTTTTTGCTTGTATTATTTTGGTGTCCAAAATTTAACATGGACAGGCTTTATTTCCCTTATAATCCCATATTTTTCTTCCATCCAAAAATCAATCTGCAAACGTCATAGAGTCGGTATTTATAATAAATTCTCCAGATCAACGTCGAAAATAGGAATCTGGAAATTGAAATACAGATATTTACAGGTTGCTGTGACCACAATATAAAGATAATCGGAAATAATTATGGCAACGCTGGTAGTTCTATCCTTGTATGAGTAACGTAACACCTGTCATAGTTAACGTGATGCTGTGTATTCTACTCCACTAGATTCATTTAAAGTTATGCACTCTTCTTAACAAACCATCCTGTAGAAAGCTTAAGTATCGCGGATTGAATTATTCGATTTGTTGGATCGTATCGTTGAAAGGAGATTCTACTGTCCCCACGGGTTTCGTGAAAGTGTATAACCTTACTTAGCGTTACTGTTAAATCAGACCGGTAACTCAAATTTATTAATAGACTGATTCCACGCCAAATCGGTCGGTCACCAAACTCAACTATCTTCGATTTTGATGAAACTTGGTACACGTCTTCGGTATGTTGAAAAAAAAAATCCACTGGTGTTAAGATTATTTGGATTCAAGAGTAACTTTTGAGATGGGTGTATGTTTTTTTCCAACATTTTACTTGAAAAATCGTAGTTCAAAAACCATTACATTTAGAGAAAAACTTTATATGGGGGAGTTGTAGAGAACTAAAAAGGCTTTGTAAAAAAAATGTACACTGAAAAAAAAAATTTTTTCATAAAGAAAAATCGAAAATAAATACTAAAAATCAAATATAAAAAAAACATATTTTTAATATTTTTCAAATTTGTTTTGTGGTAATTTGAGGAAAAAAGACACGTTTTGAAAAAACTCTAGGATGGACGCTCTTATAATAAAAAAGTTTTCCGAAGAGTGAACTTTGGTGCATATTTCAAATTTTGGTTATTCATTATTATAAATGAAAATTAATTATACAATATGATTTTGGAGATCATTAAAAACAATAATGATGATAATGATAAATCACCTGAACGCAACCGTTTTCGAGATTTTTCGGATTTTATTTCAATAGAATGAAAAAACCTCAGAAAATTCGCTCTTTTCTTAAGTTAATCGAGATTTCCACCAGAAATGATAAATTTTCCAAGATCTTCATATTATAACGTTCACATTACTCTAATGTCCTCTTTTCTTTTGATATCAGGATGATAAGAAGACTCATTTGAAAAGAACAAGATAAATAGCACTATTGTTTTAATAATGCAATCAATATATTTATAATTGTTTTATGGCTGTATCGGTCGGGCCGCTCAGAGAATGAAGGGAGCGAATTTGCTAAAGCGATGAAAGTAACAGCGAGATAGATGTCGCAGGGGCGACAAGTGTGAAATGGACAGATGATGAAATTATGCGGAGGGTCATATAGAAGAAGCATATTAATCGAACTGCTGACTATTTTGCCAAGCTCCAACGATGTTAGAGGTCGGGTGTAGTGTGTGAAAACTACACTCCGAACAGTTCGGTGATGTAGCGATGAAAGTAACACATATTGTTTAAGGTAGGTAGACAAATAGCAGCTATAACGTATGTCAGGTATATCTTCTCATAAAAAAAACAGCTAATGTACGCTGCCTGTAAACTACCAGAGATGTTTTATACCTGCATTTCCAAAGGTACCACAGCCAATATATATGCTCATACATAGTCGCATTCATCAGTAAAATCTATCTGAGTGAACTGAAAATGGAGTTTAACATGAAGAAGTGTTGTATGCCGTTTCCCACTAAACGGTGCTCAAAAAACCTTCGTAAATTAACCGAACAAAATGTCAAAAAACTCAAGTTTATGGGCAAAACACATTTGGACACTTCTTTGATGATTTGTGATAATTGTCGTTTGCATTTAAATAGAACGGAACAATCCCATGCTGCAATTTCGGAGCCTAGTGAGAAACCATCAATTACTAACATTATGGATCCACAACCATCTACATCACGGCAAGTAGACTTGTATGGTCTCGAGGAAACGCCATCGGCAATATCATTAATGTCAGTGCCATCTGATAGCAGTGTGCAAGATTATTCAAGGCGCCATAATATTGAGCTATTTAACAAGGGCGTAGCTGGAATCAACGTTTCGCCAATATCGGCTAAAAAGTTCCTGAACGTAAATTATGCCCGCAAAAAGTTCAAAGATGTTTCAAACGGCATTCGGACACACATATTTGGGGATCAAGCGGAGGAGGATGACCTGGAACAATTGAAAGTGAAAGCAGCCGAATATGACGAAATAATCGCGCAGCTAAAGGACCGGTATGCTGATCCAGAAACTTCGAGGGACGATCAAGTAAGGATACTTTCGGTTTTACCACAATCTTGGACAAATCAAGAGTAATGGCAGAATTTGGAATAACAAACAAGTACATCGTATCACAAGCTAAATTCCTTGCAAAGCACGAAGGTGTTTTAGCTGCCCTAACGAAAGCTGGGACACGGTCTGAACCGGAAATAAAAACCAAATTTTGCAATTTTACGACAGTGATGAGATTACACGAGCAACCCCTGGTATGAACGACTACGTTTCAGTGAGGAATGAAGGTAAGAGGGTTCATATTCAAAAGCGCCTTTTAGTTTGTTCATTAAGAGAAGCTTTCATTAAATTTCAAGAGATGCATCAAAATGCTGTTGGGTTTAGCTCTTTTGCAGCACTAAGACCAAAGCATTGCAAATTACTGGCAGCACAGGTTCTCATAACATTTGTGTTTGCACCATTCATGAGAACATTAACTTGATGCTTCATGGTCTTAGAAAATATTCATTCAAGAATGATTATAAATTGTGTTTTGAAGAAATATTATGTAGCTCATCAACTAAAACTAAAAAATGTTACCTCCGTGAATGCGAACGATGTCCAGGCTTTTCAGATTTTGAGAGTAGTTTAACAGACAAATTAGAAAAACGTGGTTTAGTTGAAATATCTTTTGAGCAATGGATTTCAACTGATAGATGTAGTTTAGAGACACTTGTTAAACCAATTGATGAATTTATTGCTTATTTTTGTGAAAAGTTGGAACAATTAGTATCCCACGATTTTGTCAAATCTCAGCAGTCTAGTTTCTTGAGAGATTATTAAAGTTGTCTTAAAGACGGCGAAGTAATAATAATTTGTGATTTTTCTGAAAATTATTCATTTGTTTTTCAAGATGCTGTTCAAAGTAGTTATTGGAGTAATGAGCAAGCCACTATTCACCCTTTTGTCATTTATTACACGGAATCTGGAATACTTAAAAATATCAGTTTCATTGTTATCTCAGAAGTGTTGAAACATGATACGATTGCGGTGCAGGTGTTTATTTCAAAACTAATAAGCTTTTTGCAAACAAAAATTAAAGTAAAGAAAGCTACGTTTATGTCTGACGGGGCAGCATCCCAATATAAAAATAGGAAGAACTTTGCAAGCCTTTGTAAGTTTAAAAAGAAATACAATATTGATGCTGAATGGCATTTTTTCGCAACATCCCACGGTAAGGGACCTTGCGATGCAATTGGTGGTACATTAAAACGAATGGCAAGATATGCAAGCCTTGCTGTACAACATGAACACCCTATAAAAAGTGCATTAGAGTTATTCGAATGGGCGAACCAAAAAAGTGATGATTGTTTAACAAAAATGTCGTTTTGTTATGTATCACATGAAGAGTATGAACAGGGGGTAGCAGAATGGAATGAAATTTACCGACAGACTAAAACGATTGCAGGTACACAAAAGTACCACTCATTCGTTCCAATTTCAGAAAACGAAGTTTTTGTAAAACTGTTTTCGAATGACGAAGAAGGCAGGATTCATAATATATATAAAAGCAATCAATAGTTTATATAATGTTTATGTAATATTATCAATGACCGAGACTAATAAATGGTATATATATAAATATAAATCCAACCATAATTCATTATTTTTGTCTTATAACTTTAAGTGAAGCTTTTTCAATCGACGAGCTGTTAAGAGTAAGTAAGAGGCACATACATGTGTTTTATAAAGGCTAAAAACACAAGAGAAACAATCGTTAGCTATTGTTGTTTTAATATCACGAGTAATTTATGAAAAGGGCGTATTTTTTGAGGTTTTGAAATTTTATTGAAAGAAAATCAGAAATATCTTGAAAACGGTTGCGTTTACGTGGTTTATCATTATCATCATTATTGTTTGTAATGATCTCCAAAACCATATTGTAACATCAAAATTTATTTATAAGAATGAATAACCAAAATTTGAAATATACACCAAAGTTCGCTATTTGAAAAACTTTTTAATTATAAGAGCGTCCATCCTAGAGTTTTTTAAAACGTGTCTTTTTTCCTCAAATTTCCATACAACAAATTAAAAAAATATTAAAAATATGTTTTTTTAGATATTTTATTTTTAGTAATTATTTTTGATTTTTCTTGATGAAAAAAAAATTTTTTTTCTGTGTATATTTTTTTAAGAAAGGCTTTTTAGTTCCCTACAATTCACTTATATAAAGTTTTTCTCTAAATGTAATGGTTTTTGAACTACGATTTTTCAAGTAAAATGTTAGAAAAAACACATACGCCCATCTCAAAAATTACTCTTGAACCCAAATTATCTTAACACCAGTGGAATTTTTTTTTTCCAACGTACCGAACTCATGTGCCAAGTTTCATCCAAATCAATGATGATCGGGTATGATTTTTTGGGATTTCCGGCACATTCTGGATGGAATCCCTCAATAGCATGATGGAGCTGCATACAACACAAGGTCGCGTACAAATGCTGGATGTCTAATTTATATGGCCATGTTTTGACCGATCCTGAATAGCTCTGGGACCACTTTAGCCATGAACCTATTTTCAACAGTATGAGAAACTAGAAGAATTTTTCGGAAAGTTTTTTTTGTCAAAATGTAAAAACTAAAAGGTTTGTACATGTCGAAACTTTTTTTTTCAACGTTCTCAATTTATATTGGCTGGAAGAAGATTGATTGGTTATATTTAAAGTTTTATGTATTCCCAAAACATGCTCAGTAGTTCATAAGTAGTTCAAATAGTTCCCGGGATCACCCAAGAAGATAATGAAATTTGTCATTGCTAGTATTCCATCTTCATTTACCACTTTCAAAATGTTCGAATTTCGGTGTATGATAAAATTAACTGAATTAAAATCCTCCCCCAGATTGACATCACTGATCGTGCCTGGGATCGGTTTCAGCAAATGAACAGTTTTCTCGAAAAAAAAAGCATCAGATTCACTCATTTCATTCATTAGACACGCACTTCCCCATAGGATCTTATTCTGAACACATAATCAGCTGCTCCACCACTGGTGTGAATTTCAACGCCGAAAAACATCGTGACATCGTGGTTATCCTTGCGCGCCGTTTCTTCGCCATCCCACCAGTCAATTTTCAAACCACCAACCAAACACAACAACCATGTGCAGCAACTTCAACCAGATCGTCTCGAGCGAAACCACCGACCGTCGTCGGTCAGATCGTCCTGCTACCCTGCTACTGTTGCGATGTTACCACGATTCAAAATTTCTTTCACTCGTGAAAGATGGAGGGAGATTTATTTATTTCTTTTCCTTTAATTTTATCACTCTCGCTTCAATTTCAAGTAACAACCGGCTGCTACCGATTTCCACCACTTCTATGACTTCGATTTTCTTGCTAGTATTTGCCTACACTTAACGCCCCACTGAGCCAGTCGATGTCAAGAAAGAGTGCGCATATTTTCACTAGTTGCTTTTTCTCTTATCCCAATTTGATGTGAAGAAATTCCTGATCCACATTTGAAAGATTTACGTAATTTTCCGGTATCGCTAAATTTGTCACAAGAACACACGCTGCTAACTACACCGGATTTTCCATCACACTTCGCCCCAATCCGTGTCCGAAACTCAAACGGAAGTACGGTTCCCCTTTTTGGGGAAAATTTGCATCACTTTTTCACTTTCGGTTTTTCGGCACTGGGTAAGTTTGCTGTCTCGTTCTCTCCTATGGCCCCCTCCACCTTCCACGGAAATGGCTTCAGATTACACCAAGCTGACCGTATACTTACTTCCGAACGCGATGGGAAATCTCACTCAACTGACTGCGGACCGTTTGCTCTCACCAATTTGCCGACGAACTATGCTCATTTCAGCTTGGGGAACTCAATTGCATGTCAGTAGGTTGATAGGTTACCAGGCGCATGCGTTTCCGGATCCGAGAGAAAGACACTGGCGCGCGCGTGGCTCATGTTTGTGCTATGCAAAGAGAAGGAAAATTATTGTTATTGTTTTCGCTCATTCGTCATTTTTAACCATTTAACCGAAGACAAATTTGAGTAGCATCTGCTAAGAGTTTAATTTCAAGTTGAACGAAACTTTGAAATGGTTTTCCATCAAGCACACACCCACTGCAAGTTCGGAGCAGAAATCTCCCATTTGAACAAATTGGTGCAAATTGCCCCGAACGGCTCCCGACACGAACCAGCGTTTTCATTCAAAGGAGCGGCGAATGCATAATCCAAATAGGCCATTAGTTTCAATCAAAAATGTAAACACAGACTGTGCCGCTCGAAGATAATATCCAGCATTTCCATACCTTCCCAAGTACAAGATCACATATTCGGAACCTGCAACGCGGTTCGGTAACAGCACGGGACATTTTCTCTTCACTGCATGTGCTCCGATCCACCTACAACCGGTTAAGATATTCGAAAACAGCTGCTCTTTTTGCAGACTACACTTTATTCACGGTCACTGTTTTGATTTAAGGAGAAAATAATTTTGCACACAACACGCGCCTACTTCTATTTGGCATCGAGAACTCATGAGCAGCGGAAACTTTCTTGAATATTGGTCGGTGTTGAAACTTATTTCTGACCTGAGTGTTCAAACTTTCTCCAAAGAATATGATTATACTTTCTAGATAAGAATATTCATTCACTAGTGCAACTTGATTGAATAACGGGTGGCAACTAAAATGGAATTTCTTTCTCAAGCTGTCAAAAAAAGACAAACATAGTTGAAGAATATCTGATTTATTCAAATAAAAGATACATTGTCCATTGTTGAAAAAAATTTAGTGAACATTTGAAAACGGCCCGTAATCGGTTGTTCGGCGAAGCTTCCGTTTGATGTCGGAACAGGAGCGTTGTACGGCCTCCATGTCAACTTTGCGAATGCATCTCTTGATTCTACCAATCAACTGTTTGCAATTCGTGGCTCTCCAGTTATTTTTGTACACCAAGGAACTCAAAACCCCGAAGAAATCTTCGATTGGGCGACACTGAGGCAGATTTGTCGGGTTGTGGTTTTTGGGTACAAATGGGATCGAATTGGTATTCAGGAACGATTGTGTTTTTATGGCGTAATGCGATGACGCTTTATCCGGCCAAAACACGTATTGTCCATCAGCATGATGTTTTTGTAGAAACGGGATCAAAATTTTCTTCAAACATTCGTTCTGGTACACATCTTGATTGATTGCCAAACCAGAGGGCTTGAACCATGGCTTAGAAATGCCTTTCTCGGAAATGGCAATGTACAGCATCACTTTCTGTTCAAACTTATATGTTTAAACTTATATTTTATGTTCGGAGGTGTAGTAGAACTATCCGTTGAATAGTATCGATCGTTTCCGGGAATCTGCGTCTTCGAAAGAGGGAAGTAGCTTTCGTCGTCCAAAACAAAACTTTTCCGGAATAATTTTTAATCAACCAACGGCATTGGGATTTCCGCGTTGAAATCTGTGCATCAGTATATTCCGGGGCTCGTGTCTTCTTTCGGCACTTTATTCCGACTCTTTTCAATGTTTTGCAGATGTACTGGTGAGAACAGTTGAACTTTTTTGAGGCATCCCGTTGGCTCAGTGAATCCTTGTTGTTGAAGGCACGAGAAAGAGAACGAAGTCCTTTTGCGTCCATAATTTTGGCTGGTCTCCCACTACCTTGCTTGCGAGCAGTTGTTGGGGATCTTAGGATATGGTAAACAGTCGAAGTCGCAACATTTTCGCTTTTAAAATGTTGTACCGTATACGTTTTGCCGAGATTATACTTCTTTTTTCGACGGCATTTTGAGCAAAACTGAGCAAGCATAAACAAAACAGAAAATACTAGCAGAAAGAGGAGAGAAAGAACTAACGCATACACACTCTTATTTCTCTCTGAGCTCGTTTGTTGTTGAGCATAGAGGCCTCGAAAAAAATCCAAAATTTTAATTGCCACCCGTTAAGCTCTTACGCGTAATGCAATTTCTTTGGAACTTAAGTATTCGAGATACCTGGAGAGTGAAAAGTCCTAATAATTGTGGAAGTAGATTGAACACAGTTCTGCCCTTCCGACGGTCACCTTGTTGTCACATTATCAAGGTGAAAGGGCTTTATCTCAATCTGTAGACTAAGAATTTGTCCTTTGGAAAAGTACCACATATTATTATTTTAAATATCCACGTCATACTTACTTACCTTACCAATCAGTCCAAGCCTGTGGTGGCCTATGCTGTGTACAAAAGTTTTCTCCATTAAAGACTGTTCATAGAAGAAACAGACCTGGAAGTGTCAAAGAGGTGGCACCTTGGTTGGCACGGCTAGTAGCCACCGAAAGGGCGAGGGAGATAGCCTCGAAGCAGACCCAGACGGAAGAGGCCGTCTCGGTCGGAGACTCCACCCCATCTAAGAAGGGGATAGTGTCAGACGTCCCAGTAGGGACGCGAACCTACGCGAACGTGGCGGCGGGGTCAGAGGGTACATTCTCGCGACCAGCTCCGGCTGGCCGCAAAGAGAGTGGCCCCGGCACTAAGTTCAGCGCCAAAACCGCGACATTCAGCTCACATGTTGTCTCTTGTCCAAGGAGGTCCGAGCGGTAGGGCCCCGAAGACAACAACCATCGTTAGCACAGAAGCAGACGCTATTGCTCCAAACGTAGCAGGAAAAGCCGCTGGAACAAGGTCCGAAAAAAGGGAGACAGGACTAAAAAAGAAATTGGAAAGCGACAGGTGGTCCGCAAGCGTAATCGCGGAGAGGCCCTTATCGTGAAGACCAAGGCGTCAAAGTACTCCGAGCTCTTGAAAGCGATGCGCGGGGATGCTAAATTTGCAGGCCTAGGCGCCGATGTGCGGAGTATACGCCGTACCCGCACAGGCGAGATGCTCCTGGAGCTAAAAAAAACAACAAAGCTAAAGGGCCCGGCGTATAGAGACCTTACCAGACAGGCCTTAAGTGAGGGTGTGGAGATACGCACTATCGTCTCACAGGTGACGATCCAGTGCAAGAACCAGGATGAGATCACCGAGGTAGACGAGATCTCCACTGCACTGCCGCCGCAGGCATACGTCTGCGGAAGGGTCCACTTGGGACCTCGGTGGCAACCATGAGGGTAGCGGCACCGGAATGTGCACCGGGATGTCCGATCAAGCACGTCATGGGGGGGGGGCAAGTGCCCAGCCGCTAAGGGTATTCCAACGAACCAATCGTAATGCAGGTAACCCAACTAAACCTGAACCATTGTGAGGCCACCCTGCAACTGCTGTGTGAGACAGTTCGCGAGTCGGGATCGGATATCGCTATAATTTCCGACCCATACCGCATCCCAGCCGGCAACAGAAACTGGGTTGCGGACAGGTCCAATATGGCGGCAAAATGGACGACGGGCAAGTACTCGGATCAGGAGGTAGTGTCTACCACAAACGAAGGCTTCGCGGTTGTTGAAGTGAATGGAGTGTTCTTCTGCAGCTGCTACGCTCCGCCAAAATGGTCGATTGAACAGTTTTCCAATATGCTCGATCGGATGATAACTAAGCTAACTGGCCTAACCCGATGGTAATAGCGGGGGACTTCAATGTTTGGGCGCTCGAGTGGGGGAGCCGTCTTACCAACCCCAGGGGCCAGATTCTTGTGGAGGCCTTGGCTAGGCTCAATGTGGACCTAGCCAACGTGGGTACCAAGAGTACCTATCATAGAAACGGAGCGGAATCGATAATCGATATAACATTCAGCAGTCCTGGGCTGCTTAACAATTGGTGGTTGGATGATGGTTACATCCATAGTGACTACTTGGCGGTTCGTTCTTGTATCGTCCACAATACAAGGCTGCGTGCGGAAGGAGCAGCATCCACTCCGTTCACCTCTAGATGGAAGACGTCCTACTTTGACGTAGATACTTTTAAAGAGGCGCTAGAGAGGGAATGAAACTGATGTAAAAACCAGGAACCTTGCGGCGAACGACTCGTTATGACACTTACACGAGCGTGCGATGCGACGATGCCGAGGGAAGTCAAACCGAGGAATGGAAGTTCGCCGGTGCATTGGTGGGCGGAGTCGATCGCTGACCTCCGAAGAACATGCCTCCACGCACGACGGAGGATGCAAAGAGCGTGGTCAGACGCCGATAGAATCGAGCGGAGAGGGGCGCTAGTTGACGCGAAGGCCACACTATAGAGGAAGATAAAGGCCAGCAAGCGAGCCTGCTTCAAGGGTCTGTGTCAGAAGGCCAATACGAATCCGTGGGGTGACGTCTATTGTATAGTAATGGCCAAAACCAGAGGAACGTCGTCTTCAACGGAGCAATCACCAGAGCTGCTGCAGGTGATCGTAGGGCGATTCTTTCAGAACCATGACCCGAGTCCATAGCCCTCTGCCACCGTAGATTTGTCCCATGACCAGCGTTCCAGTATCCCAGACCTTATCGCTGGCATAGCGACGAAAGGGTGGGTGGCTCAGCCGAACACCCGTGACCGTGGGCATTGACAACGGCACGACGGGGACCGTCAAAGGGGCGACGGTGACGAACGAAGAACTCATTACGATAGCAAAGTCACTAAAGGTGAACAAAGCGCCGGGACCGTATGGTATTCCTATACTGGCCATCAAGGCGGCTATTTTGCTGGTTCCCGAAATGTTCAGGGTGGCAATGCAACGAAAACGTCTTTCCGGACACCAGGAAAATGTGTCGCTGCCAAAGACAGGGAAGCCACCAGGAGATCCATAGTCATATAGACCTATATGTCTGTTGGATACAGCGGGTAAGGTGCTTGTATACCACAAAAGTTCACCTCAGTGGACGCAGCGACTCTACGGCCAAAAAAAAAGGTGCTCGAGAGGGTAATCCTCAACAAACTGAAAAAAAAACTCGGAGGACATAGGCGGTCTGTCTAACAACCCGTTTGGCTTCCGTAAAGGGAAGTCGACGGTGGATGCCATTCTGTCCGTGCCAGAGGCGAGGAGTACGCTGCTGTGCAGTGGTCACCCTTGACGTGAGAAGTTCGTTCAATAGCGCCAGTTGGGTGGCTATCGCCAACTCGCTCCAACGCCTTCATTTTCCTGGGTACATGTACAAGAATCTGTGAAGCTACTTTCAGAATTGAGTACTGGTATATAACACATAGGTAGGCCA
Organism: Aedes japonicus; assembly: GCA_034211315.2. Classification (NCBI taxonomy): domain Eukaryota; kingdom Metazoa; phylum Arthropoda; class Insecta; order Diptera; family Culicidae; genus Aedes; species Aedes japonicus. Next base: position 20,556 of record JASCZW010000762.1, on the reverse strand, counting down.
GAAACGTGTTCAGATCACCGCAGGCGTCCCACAAGGTTCGATCCTAGGTCCAGTGCTATGGACCACGATGTACGATGAGGTACTATGGCTTAAGTTCCCGAACGGGGTGAAGATAGTTGGGTTCGCGGACGACATCACCCTTGAAATATATGGGGAATCCTTATACTCCATTGGCATTGTGGAAAGATGTATGGGCTCCTCAGAACAACATGCGACGGTCTTTGAGGTATCTCGGGGTCATGATCGACAATAAGCTGTCCTTTATCAGTCACGTCGATTACGCCTGCATGAAAACCTCTATGGCTATATCGGCATTATCCCGCATGATGTCGAATAGCTCGGCGGTGGAAGGGAGTAATCGTAAACTCCTGGCCAGTGTCGCCCTGTCCATACTTAGGTTAGGCGGGCCGGCATGGATCACCGCCATGAGTGCCGTGGTCACGACATGATTTCGAATAATTTGCAAAGACCGCGACATCTGGGACGCGATATGCATAGCAGCCTACCAGATTGTCCTCGATCTCCAACAAAAATGGCAAAACGACCAACAGCAGGTCACAGGGACCATCTAACTACTAAAGCCCTAAGTAGTTAGACATAGTGGGTACTTAACAAGCACAATACCCCCTTCCCGAAGTAATACCGAACGGTGGATCCGGGGAGAGTCCAGGGCTTAAGGCACGGGTGGGTTTTTAGTGAGACGAGAAGTTGGCACCCTTGTCTCCACACCTTGAGTTCTTCGGGAGTCTGGTTGCAGATTTTCCATCCCGTCTAAAAAAAAAACAATAAACAAAACAAAAAAAAGGTCCTTATATTTGGTACATGGCTGCACCTCGCCAGCCTCGCAGGCTGCGTAGGGTTCGCAGGTCGCTTTCTACTTGATCGGTCCACCTTGGTCGTTGCGTGCCTGTTCTTTTTGGGCCCTTCGGAACATTATCACTAATCATTTAAATTGGACTGTAGTCTGGACATTCCTAAGACACGCCCAGCCCACCGTAATTCAACGATTTTTGCGGTGTGTACGAAGGGAGAACCCAGCCACTGATGTAAGTCGTCATGGTTTACTCGCCTCCTCACGGTCCGTCTTCCATCTGTACTCCTCTGTAGGTTGTACACATCACCTTCCGTTCTTGGTGTCTTTGAACACGTGGGTCCTCCACCAGCAATGTACATGTTCTGTGGCCGTAGGGGACTACCGGTCTAATTAATGTTTTGTAGATGATCAACTTTGTAGTTCGGCAATCTTCGTTCGATCTTAGTATCCTTCAGAGTCCAAAGTAAGTACGATTGCCAGCCGTAATGCGCATTTGTGTTTGTCTGCTGAAGTCATTATCGGCGGTCATTAATGATCCATGATTCATTAATTCGTCTACCGCATCGATTCCTTCTCCGTCGCTCTGAACTCGTGATGGGAAGTTAATATTGTCCTCTCGTGCGCGTCTTCCTCTCGTGTGTTGTCTTTAAGTCTGATGTATGTCTACACAATTGTCTCTAAATTGCGTGTAACGGTATCAACCATGCCTAAAGTAAAGTGACTTCCTGAAGTTGTTAAATAGCAAACACGACCATCAATCACCTTGCCGTAACCCTTACCGAGATTCTAAGACACTCTAGACACTCGGACGGCACACATCACTAGATCCAGCGTTACATTGAGAAACTGCGTTTTTCTAGGAATCTGCCATGGCTGGGCCCAATCGATTGTATCATAAACTAATTTGAAATCGATGAAAACATGATGTGTGGACACGTTGTATTCGTGACATTACTGCAGCACTTGCTGAATCGCGAAAATCTGGTCCGTAGTAGCCCGAGCACCCCTTGGTAGAATTTAGGAGAGCAACTTGAAGACTGCGCTCAGTAGGGTGATTGCACGATAGTTGCAGTAATCCAGTTGGTCACCCTATTTAAAGATGGGACACAGGCTACCTTCCATCCAATCCTTCGGTAAATACTCTTCCTCCCAAATCTTGGTATAGACTGTTCCAAAAAATGTTTCACAGATTCAGCCTGTTTGGTGCTTCGTTTTGGCTGCGTCTGCTTTCGACGAGTCTGTAGGCCCATTCTCTCCTTGGCAAGCCGAAATACCTAGCTTTTTCGCCAAATTTCGGACTGATGCTGAAGGATTACGTTTGACGCTGAAACCTCTCAAATAGCTTCCAATAATTATTTTGTTACGATCCACCACAATTTCTAATATATTTCGAGTTTTTTTAATATATAATTAAATAAATGTAAATATTATGTACTGAATTTGCGGCCATGATCAAACATGAAGTATATTTAAATTAAATTGAATTTCCTTTACATCCTATTCCACTCACAGGACTGAAGCGGCTGTCATCCACGATCAAAAATTGTGAAGCCGAAAACTTGGTGCAGGTTGTGGTACTTATTTGACAGCTCGGTTTTCTTGAAGGCTATATGCAGCAAACAGAATATTCGTGGCGGAAGTTGTCGTGTTTTGTCGTTAATTTGATTCGAGAGAAAAATCTTCCGTGTTGTATTTATTGCAGTGGTTATCGCAACGACAGCATTTTTTCGTGTTTATCAGCCAGGTATTATAATGTTTTATCTAAATTACTGATACAAGTAGTTTGGTAGAAGAAATATTGTACCTTACCAATCCATTGTGAACCGAGCTTAAAATACTAAAAACGTAACTAGCGCCACACCAAAAGTGCAGGCTTCAAGAACTAATGCTCTCTGCAATCCTCTGATTCCACTCCCATTCCCTTGGTGTCAGATGCCCATTTTCCTCTATTTTTTAATGTGAATTTGAACTCGCTATAATCCCGTACCCCATGACACCAACTGACGGCTAGCATCATCCATTGCGATGACATCCGATAACGACGTCATCGCCTAGCCTGGACCCCAAGCCAGTTTTGGATCTGGTATAAAAGGGGGACGAACCTATGGATCCGGCTCTTATTCGGTAACGAAATTTTTAAATTGATGGTGCTGATACTTCCGAGACGTCGATGGAGACGTAGATACACAGAATCGAGTGCATTCGATCGAAATTGCGCCAGCTTCTTCAGCCGAGCTCGGAGGATCGACGCCAAATTATCCCCCCAAACACGCTGACCAGAACAATCAGGACGGTGCACAGTGGTCGGAAAAGCCTTTTTTCAGGGCGAAATTAATAACTCCTAAGGGTTACGTTTCCGAATCATGGTGTCTTGTACAATGTTGTATATGAACAAGTTGTCCATCTTGTGGTGATAATTTGGTAGTTCCAAACTTTACCGATAGCTGTTGCTAACTTTTGAACGAAACAAAATAGAAGGGTAATGTCAACAGCAAGTTTGTAGGAAATATAATTTCAAGCAACTTTGTTTCAGACACCATTTTTCTATCTCTTCATTCGACCATGATAGAGCTATTTTTTCTGCTTTATATCAGGGTGTCTATTAAAAACGAGTTTTTTCATTATAACTTTTTTGTTTCTCATTTTAGGATTGAGTAATCTTTAATCAGTTTTATAAATTGCATTGAAGTTTGCCATAAATGTTCACACCAATGGAAATACTTATTCTTTCAAAACTGAATGCTGTACAGCAACGAGAACAAAGCCAATATAACACGCTACATGCTGTTCATTCACGACTGAAGCGTCTGGCACTTGTGCACTGCTATAGTTCGAAGCTATTTTGCTGGAGTACATTAGGGTGTCCCTAAAAAATCAGTTTTTTTATTCTAACTTTTTAGTTTCAATTCTTAGGAAAAAATTATCTTCGGGCGAAGTATAGAGAAATATATGACACAAGTTTTTGCTGAACTAAGTGTATAAGTATATTTTATTGTTTAAAAGTTAGGGGTAATTTTAACGAAAAAAATGGCCGATTTTAAGCAGTCCCCGCTTGTGTTCCCCAGAAGTACCCGGGCTCATTTATATAGCATTTTGTTCCTTAATACCCATTAAAACAAAAATTTGATGATTGTTTTGCCTATTCTCACCTAAACAATCAAAAAAGCTAACCCCGAGGAGAAAGGTGCGCTATTTTTCCTTTCCTTCCATTTTATTTCCACCTGATAATTATGGATAAAATTACAATAAAATTTCATGTCGCTTTTTCTATTGTAATTTCTGATTTATAGTTCATTTTATGATTGCATGTTCCTTTCCACCATCTTCTTTTTGTGATTTTTCTATCGATCGGTACAATTTAGGGAAGTGAGTTCGATAAATATTCAATTTCACCCGGATAGACCCTGATAGCGACCTGGCACAATAGATTAAGAGTAAGTAAAGACACAAAATCTACACTTCTTACAACGCTTGAAACAGTCCCTTACCTTTCTGTCGCTTGTAGGGTAAGCGGGCTTTCTATCCCGCCTCGAGGAATCTACGAAAGAGAACTGTTTTTGATACTTCCGTAATGCGGTTTGAACTGCTCCGACACTCACACCTTCTTCCTGAGCCAGTTTTCTGATCGAAAGATCATTGGCGATGCAACGTTTGTGCACAATCCGTTTTCTTCGCTCGGGAGAAGGACCACGCATTTTCAAATTTCCGTGAGAAATATTGAAAAAATCAAAACATCAGTTTAATCTGGATGTGAACAACATGACGCAGCCAAACGCTGGTTGAATACTGCACACATTTTGAAGGTTGATCATTAGTGTGTTTATAATTATCGGAACAGTCTATAATTACCCAGTGCAGCACCATTGCCCGTGCTTCACCAACGTATTTTAATAGCTCGCTTGGGAGTTGGTCAACCAGTGGATTTTTTTTATTATCATCAGATTGGGCCGAAGGGTCTCAGATTGTTACGAAACATTGTCCTCGCGTAGAGTTCATGAATATATGAACACAATAAAATATTGAAAAATTCAAAGGTGCCAGTTTTCCCGATAAACGCCAATTAAAGTTTTTCCGATTTTCCCGAACATCATTACATACATACATACATTTATTTGTTCAACATCACATTTAGGATAAGACATAAGCAACAATAGCACGCCACAATACTCAGTTTGCGGCTGCTGCTCTCCAACCTCGGTCACGCCCAATGCTCGCCAGATCACGCTTCACCTGGTCCGCCCATCGTGCTCTCTGCGCTCCACGCCTTCTTATGCCCACCGGATCAGTAGCGAACACCAACTTTGCGGGGTGGTTGTCCGGCATTCTTGCAACATGCGCTGCCCACCGTATCCTTCCGGCTATGGCCACCTTCTGGATGCTGGGTTCGATGTAAAGTGCAGCGAGCTCGTGGTTCATCCTTCCCCGAACATCACTAACTTCAAAAATTCATACCTCAAGAATAAAAAATAATTCCAAATAATAATAAAATTTTCTCACGAATTTGTAAAAAATATAAATTTAAAAAAAATTCCTAGAAATTTTTTTACAGTGGAGATTTTTTTTATATAACGAAAAAACATTGTTTGAGACAAGTAAAATTTTGAAAAAAAATATTAGCTTGTTTATGAATTCATAAGCTTACATTGGTGAAATATTGGCGATGGGTTTTTTGTTTGTTTTTGAGTAATGCTCGGAAAACTATGGGATCATCACTCGTTTTCATACAAAAATAATAAAAAATCCGAAAAGTGTCGCCTTCCAATTTGCTAAAGGGTGTCCACGATGAAATTGCCACACTATGAAATTGCTCTAACTTTTTAACCGTTGGGTAGAATTTAATGAAAATTTGGGTGAATTTAGTTCATAGTGCATTATTTACATCCTGCAAGTTTTAAAGTCCTGTGAGCAAAACTCGCGGAAATGGAGTCGAAAGAACAGCTCGTGCGTGATAAAATCTTGCGCATTCATCACGAGAACAAGGATCTCTCGCATCGTTCCATCGCTAAAACGTTGGGAATCGCGAATTCCACGGTGTCGCGAGTGATTAAGCGGTTCGAGGAACGGTTGACCACCAATCGGAAGCCCAGAAGTGAAGGAAAAAGTATTCCGTACAACACCAAAAATCACAACCGCGTAGTTGGGGCCTTCAACTAAGCAGGCTAAGAAGCTGCACCTAAGCCGAAGTTTTGTCCAGAAGGCCAAAACTAAGGCTGGGCTTCGAACGTTCAAGGTACAAAAGGCCCCTAATCGCGACGAGAAGCAGAACAAGTCCGCCAAAACCCTTGCCAGGAAGTTGTACCTCAACATGCTGACGAAAGTTGAATGCTGCATCATGGACGACGAAACATATGTGAAGGCCGACTTCAAACAGATCCCCGGCAACCTGTTTTTCACGGCCAAGGATAAGTTCAGCGTTCCGGAGCATGTCCGCACTCAGAAGATGTCCAAATTTGCGAAGAAATTCCTGGTTTGGCAAGCCATCTGCACGTGCGGGAAGCGGAGTGCACCTTTCGTGACCCAGGACACGATGAACGGACAGGTGTACATAAAAGAGTGCCTCCAGAAGCGGCTGCTTTCTCTCCTGAAGGCCCACAACGTCCCAACAATCTTCTGGCCGGATTTGGCCTCATGCCACTACTCCAAGGACGTGCTGACGTGGTATGCGGACAATAAGGTCAATTTCGTGCCGAAAATGTTCAACCCTCCCAACACTCCGGAGCTCCGCCCCATCGAGAAGTACTGGGCGATTATGAAGCAGCACCTTCTTAAACGACCTAAGGTAGTGAAGACAGTCGAGGAACTGAAGAAAGTATGGGTTTACATGCAAAAAACGGTTGATTCACAGGTTGTGCAGAATCTTATGGCCGGGATTAAGGCCAAGGTGCGGACATTTGCGTATGGACTGTAAATAAAATACGAGTAAAATGGTAAAATGAAGTTTAATAGTTATTTCTCAAGCCCTGAAAATTTGATGGCAATCGGATGAAAACTCGAATTTTGCGAATCAATTTTGTGTGTGGCAATTTCATCGTGGACACCCTTCAATAAGTACCTAACGTATGCTTCAAAGGTAAGTATGTGGTTTGTTAATTTTTTTTCAAGGTAGCTGCTAGGTAGAGAGTTTATTAAAGTATAGAAACAAACCAAATTAAAGCGTCGGACAAGGAGGAGTATATTCGCTATGAAGGAAACACATTTATATATAACTAGCTGAACCCGGTGCGAGCCTTGTAACGCATGCAACTAAATGAATGGAAAATTAATAGAACTGTCGCGTTTATGGTTTTTGTTCTGAATGAATCTGGTTAAAATAGTTTTGTTTGCTTGTGTGTGTTATTTTAGCAAAAAAAAAAAGGTTTATGTTATTAATTTAACCCTTGGACTGGTAGTTTCTACCGATTTTGCTTTATGCGTCGAAGCATTTCAAAGAAAAACGAAGCCATATCCTGCTGTCAGTTTGTACGTAATTTTCTCTTGCATAACCTAAGATTAACTTCTTGTGCATAATGTAGCACTGAGAGTAACTCAACCCATTCTTGACTAAAAAGGGGTTCAAACTTCTATCAGAATATGCTTCTTACCCGAGAAATACACATTTTGTGTTTTAGTTGCATGGATAATTCTCATGTTTGGTTCAAATGTCTGTTTCACTGGTTTGAGAGCCCTCCTTCCCCCTCTCCAGATGGAAGGCGTCTCGAACCACCTAAGAAAAAATTCTGCTCAAAAACCCCCACATGCCAAAGTTGGTTCTATTTGAAGAACTCCAATTTCAAAAACTCGAGCTTTGCAGATTCATTTGTATGGAAGTCCTCCTCTTCGAGGCGGGGAAGGAGCTTCGAACCATCATAAGAACCTTCTCCGGCCTCAACAGCCCCTACATATAAGTTTTCATAACAGTAGGTATGATTATCATGTTTGGTTGACAATTGTGTCTAATTTGCATGAGTGCCTACCCTTTCCAGAGAGGGGAGGAGTCTCAAACCTCCATAGAAACATTGCTTGGTTCCGAAAACTACCATATCCCAAATTTGGTTCCATTTGCTTGATTAATTCTCGAGTTATGCAGAAATTTGTGTTTAATTGGTGTGGGAGCACCCCTTTCAGATGCGGGAGGGGTCTCGAACCATCAGAAGAACCTTTCCTGACTCCACAAATCCCTGCATAAAAATAGTCATACCTGTTGGGATAATTATCATGTTTGGCTCAAATTCATGTTTCATTTCTATGAAAGCCCCTTCTTCCAAAGAGGAGGGGGTCTCAAACCACCGTAGAAACATTTCTTGCCTACAAAAATCTCCACATGCCATATCTGGTTCGATTTGTTTGATTAGTTCTTGAGTTATGCAGAAAATAGTTTTTCATTTGCATGGGAGCCACCCTTTCTAAAGGCGGGAGGGGTGTCGAACTATCATAAGATCCTTTCTCGGACCCGAAAACCCCTGCATACAAATTAGCATAGCAGTAGCTATAATTCTCATGTTTGGCTTAAATTCGTATTTCATTTTTATGGGGGCCCCTTTTCCCATAGGGAGGAGGGGCTTCAAACCACCCTAAAAACATTTCTTGCCTTCAAAAACTCACCCATACCAATTTTGGTTCCATTTGCTTAATTAATTCTCGAGTTATGCAAAAATTTGTTTTTCATTTGCAAGGGATCCCCCTTCCTGGAGGCGGAGAGGGTCTATAACTATCGTAAGATGCTTTTCCGGACCCAGAAACCAATGAATACAAATTTGCAAAGCAGTAGGCATAGTTCTCATGATTGGTTGACATGTGTGTTTCATTTGTATGGAAGCCCCCCTTTTCAGAGAAGGGAGGGGTCTCTAACTACCTTAAGAACCTTCCCCGGTCCCAAAAACTCCTCCATACAAAATTTCACGCCGATCAGTTCACTATTTTTCGAGTCTATTAGGTTCAGACAGACAGACAGAAATCCATTATAGATAGATAGACAGATTAAACTTGGATTGGATATACGAATTCATGCCAATATGGGGCACATGCTGCGTGGACAAAGTTTCGTAACAATCTAAGACCCTTCGGACCAAACTTGTACAGTTTTAGAAAAATCGCAATCAAAATGAAGAATTTTTAAAATTTAATGTTGAATAATTCCCTGCATTTTTGTTTGCATGCTCTTTCAATTTGCTTTAAAGACTGCATTCGATGAAATTTGGACACACGCAATTGTTCGTAACTTTTTAGCGTGTGGGTAAAAATTATTGAAATTTTAACTGAATGTATTTCAGTGTGTTGTGTCAATTGTGTAATGAGTTTCGTGAAAATCGATCGAGTGATTTCAGTGATGGCTTCGAATGAAGAAAGAGTGCGCCAACAAATTTTGGGCACTCACTTCGAAAACCCAAACGCTTCTCATCGATGGATCGGAAAACAGCTCGGAATCGCACATTCAACCGTATCTCATGTGATCAAAACGTTCAAGGATCGTAAGACAACCAAGCGGAAAAATGGTAGTGGCAAAAAACGTGGCACATCAAATCCGGAAAGGGCCAGGATGGTATTGAACCAATTTAAGCGTTATCCCAACATTTCGATCAGGGCTGTTGCGAAAAAGGCGAAAGTTTCAGTTTTTTCTGTGCAGAAAACAATGAAACGTTCTGGATTGCATGTGTACAAGGTCCAGAAGGCACCGAACCGGAGCGATAAACAGAACTCGGTGGCCAAAACTCGTGCAAGAAAACTGTACAAGGAGTGGCTCACAAAACCGTTCTGCATTGTGATGGACGATGAGACCTACATTAAAGCCGACACCAAACAAATGCCAGGACAGGAACAATACGTCGCCACCTCTAAGTTGGCCGTTCCGGAGAGTGAACGGAAAAAGACACTGTCGAAATTCGCCAAAAAATTCCTTGTCTGGCAAGCGATCTGCGGATGTGGCAAAATGAGTCAGCCCTTCATCACCTCTGGGACCGTCAACGGACAAATCTACAAGGACGAATGCCTCCAAAAACGACTTCTGCCCTTCTTGAGATTTCACGATGGCCCGACACTGTTTTGCCCGGATTTGGCATCTTGCCACTATGCCCGGCCCGTCTTAGACTGGTACAAAGACAATAATGTAGTTTTTGTACCAAAAGACGTCAACCCTCCAAACACTCCGAAACTTCGCCCAATTGAAAAATTTTGGGCAATCATGAAGGCAAAGCTCGTTAAAACTCCAAAACTGATAGAAAATGAACTTGAACTAAAGAAAGTGTGGTTAAAAGTAAGTAAGCAAGTCGGTCCTATCTTTGCCCTAAATTTGATGAAAGGGGTCAAGGCAAAGGTACGGGCATTTGGGTTGGGAGAAGAGGTTCAATAAACCAATTATGTCAAAACTCAACTATTTAGTAGTATTTTATTTCCAAAAAGTTTGAAAAGAATCGGGCTCAAGGAAAATTTTTATTGACCTATTTTGTGTGTCCAAATTTAATCGAATACAGTCCTTACTGAATAGCGACATTAGCCACTGCTGCTTGGATGCTCTTTGTGTACTATTCTTATAATACTTCCTACCAAGGATCAAAACATATCCTTATGTTTTCAACTAAGTGGTCATTCCTTGTACACGTAGAAAAAATGATTTTATGAACTATGTAATTATATTATTACAATATTATTACCTTATTACTTAGCGTAGCAATACGTGAGGAATTATTTAAACTTAATCCAAATTCTAAGACAAAAGCTCTGTATTGATTGAACTTCTTAATTATTGTTAAATGGACAACTTACTTACAAATACCAAACGCTAATCCAGGAGTTCTGAAATAACGCTACAAGAATCAAATACTAATCAACTACCCGTATTTACCGTAACCGTCATACGACGCCTTCATACTGCATAAGTTCAGGAAAGTTTTTACATTCCGACACGTGTTAATCAGCAAGTACCGCCGTTATGGTAGAAAAGTTCATCAACTCAATACCGCCACCTGGATATATACTCCATGCATGCTAAAGCGAAACAATACAACTATATATGCCCCAGCGCCCTCTGAGCGCAGTCGGTAACGAAATGGAGGAAAGCTCTCGTCACTGTGTGGTTCGTGCCCTTGCTCCCGGAGAAGCGTTACGAGCATCGAAGTGGTCGAAGGCAATGTTGCATACCATTTTTGGAGTGCTGCTATTTGACCATTCTAGTTGGGAAGGTATGTAGGTAGAATGGATAAGTGATGGATGGATAATTTATTTATTATACAGGCATCGGGGGATAATGAATCTTAGTTTAATGAGTATTATGAAGTAGTGTTTCCCATTAGATTCGAGCATATTTATTTTCTTTTGCAGAGAGAGACTTGTGCGGACTTGAAGGATAGAAGAAATTTTGAATCAATAATGACAACATTGCGCTGAACAAGGCCTAGGTTTCAGTTTCGTAGAGGAACAATAGATTGGAAGTCAAAATTGAAAAATGAATCTAAATCCGGCAGAGGTCACTGCGAAGCAATCGGAAACATGCCAGGAAGCGTACCGCAAGGCGCGCGCATATCGTTGACCACAACCAATAACTGGTAGGGAATCCAAGATGGCACTCAATTGAAACTTTGGAAGCTTCCTTACCTGCTACTATCTGTTGATGAGATTTGGAATAAGCGCGAAAACGGTTTTTCCAACCACCCAGGGTACGGTTCCGGAACTTTGAACTGTCATGTTTAGAAAAGTGTATGTTTGGTATCGGCATCATTTTGCAGTTTAATAAAACTATTAAATTTAAGTTGAAAAGTAGCTTAAAATCATGGTTCTCGTGTACTGTGTGTTCGATAAGTGCGGCAACCAACGGAAAAAGAATAGCAAGATTTCATTCTTCAGGTGAGACTTCTATACTAGACATGATGTTTTCGTTCCTTGAATGAATGCTCTTATTCTGCCCCTACGCCCTCTCGCCGTAGTTTCCCCAAGGAGGAAGGGCTGCTGCAAAAATGGTTGAATTTCGTGAACAAGCACAATCCAAACCATCTCGATGAGGATATGCTGGAACGAGATAAGATGAAAATCTGTCACCTGCACTTCGAGAAGCGGCAAGTGCAGACTAAGTCGAACAACGATCGGGCCCTCGTTCGCAACTCGGTTCCGCAGTGTCCCCGGGGATAGTGTGAGTATTTTGTGTTTTATTTTTCATGTGTATTTTTAAGAAAGTATTTGATACGTTTGATTAATAAGCGTCTTAACATTGTTCGATCACAAACTTGATAAAAACCCAGGTATGTGACCGAAAACAAACGGTGCTCATAGTAGGCGTATAATTCCCTTTTCGATGATAACTTTGATGAGAAAACGTTCCGTTGGTTATTCCTAGCAAGGAACGAACAATAGTTTAAAACTCTCATTTTTGTAGCATGGTGCATCACAACATTTAGCATTTCTAGCGCTTAGTATCATAAGGACCTTACTGAAACGATCGATTTCTTACCGCTATTACGGCAAATTGATGTAGTAAAACTGAAAATTTTACGATGCAGTTCAAAGAAGGATGGTTGAGTCTTGCAGCATAAACATTAAAAGCAAAATGCAGTTACTTTCTTAAGATACTAAGCGCCTCATTTGACCGTTCCCTAGCGGCTAAATTTGGTACATAATATTACACCGGACATCGAACTTTTTGAAATTTCGTGTCGGCGGTAAATTTGGCATTAGGCAATATTGTTAAATATATTTGACTTTTTTGCGCTCAAAACACAGTGACAACACAATACAAGAAGACCAAATCCCGATTTTCATGCAAAATGGTCATGTTTGGAGGCTTGTCTTTCATTTTTCCGTAATTCTGATTAAAAATGACCTGAATTTTCATCTATAACCTATGGATTCGTCTATAAATTATTGCACGGAATGTATTAACCTCACTTTTTGTACGTTCAGGGAGCTTGTTTACAAGGTGTTAGAATTTGAACCGCTCAAACGAAATTCTTCATTGGCTTTTTTTGGATTCTGTACGATTAGATCCAAGAAATGATGTAAAAATAAGCTCTGATGTCTGTTTTCCGGCAATTTTACTTCAATCGTAATAGATATAGAGCACAAAATCTCAACACGATCTTACCAAAAATATTCAGTAAAAATAATAAGTCCACGTAAACAAACTCTATGAACTGTCAAAACTGCATTGATGACGCCATCGTCCGATGATCTATTCTAGACAAAATCGTCAAAACGTCGAAAGTAACAATTGTAAACAATGGCTTTAAACGTAAATTTCCTGGAAATGCCAGGTTTCTCACATCTAATTCCACTACCGACGGGAAGGTAATAACTCCTCTATCTGTTTCTGGTGCTATTTTGTTTATGGAGGCCAACATATCACAGAAAAATACGCTAGAAGTCATTGTTTACAAATGTTACTTTCGACCTTTTGACTATTTTCTCTAGTATTGTAACTTGAAGCCTGCTGTATTTTACATTTGATTGTTTCCAAACGACACCCAAACATTTCCGTGTTAGTAAAGGAAATAAGAAATGCACATTGCCAATTTCACGGAGAAAAAACAGTCCCGTTTGAAACAACCAATTTGTTTGTTGACATCCAAACTAAAAAATTAGTTGTTGTAAACAGGGTTGCGGCTTATCATTTTTGACTCAGGCATATTCATTTGCCAATATCTCCTTTCAGAGGGTCAATTTCAAAATATGATGTATGATATACTTGTAGTGCATGAGTAGACCTACAACTTTGTGTAACAGTACATTGCTCTAACTCCTATATCTTCGACATGAGAGCGTATATTCACAGTGATCTTCACGTTGATATTCGCGTGATCTTCACCGCGAATATCATCGCGAAGATCACTGCGAATATATGCTCTTATTCCTCAGATATAAGAGATAGAGCTATGTACTGTTGAACAAAGTTGTAGTTCTACTCAAGCACCATAAGTTCATCATACATCATATTTTGAAATTGAGCTTCTGAGAAGAGCTATCGGCAAATGAATATGGACAAGTCAAAAATGATAAGCCGCAACCTTGGTTGTAAATTTCTGTTTTGTTGTTTTAAACCAACGATTTTGTTTAAAAACAAACAGACAAGTTGGTTGTGTCTACCTAAAGATATGACCACAATACAACACAAATTATGGTTGTTCTAAACTTGAAAGGGGTTTATTATTACCATAACACAGGTTGCGTTGACTCAGGAAATTAGATTGATTCAACCAAAGCGCTGGTTAAATCAAACTGGAGCAAAAACAACTAAAATATTAGTTTGAAACAAACTTTTTTTTTGGGATGTTACATTTCTCGTCATCCGGTCCCGCTGACTGATTAAAGTATTGTTCTAAGGTAAGATGCAAGTATTACTGTTGTATCTTAGTAAATAGTTGGTGATGATTGATTGAAAAAAAAAAGTTGAGCAAGGCTACAGTGTTTATGTGTTTTCGACAATATTACTGTTTGCGGTGAAATTCCTGAATATCCCGCATAAGTTAATACGGTTTCTGGAACGATAGCTGAACTGGAACAAGTTTACATTTTGAAAGCTGTATATTTCATCTCCGAGATACACATATCTCGATACATGCACTCGGTTCAGATCAGATCTGTAAAATGGAAGTGACGACGATTGTTTTTATTCCCGTTCTCTATGTCACACACAACTTCCGACATTGTATCTTGACCAACAATTTGATTTTTTATAAACATACACGGTGTTCGGTTCCTTAGTGCAAATAATTTAAGGGGTGATAGAAGATCATATTTGAAGAAAAAAAGTGTTCTACGCATATGATCAGGCTGAATTATTGAACTTTTTTGTTTTGGCCTATGCTTGCCAGAAATTGGCTCTAACTCTATAACTATGCCATTAAACACAAAACTGTTACTTTCATCCACATTTTAGGGATAAACAAGTCTAAAACCCACCGTGCGTTGCTGTTAACGTCTGTTTGCAGCGCGCATAGAACACTTGATCGCCACGTGGAGTGACGGTATGAAAAGTGTGACAGCGGACGGTTCAATACGCATGATGAAAATTGAAAATGTCCTTTTTTTCTCGATACCATTGTACATTGAACTTGTTCATTGAACTAATTAGGTATTTTCCAATGATTATTCACATTAAAACACTGATCCTCGTTTCTTTCATAAATTTATTTCAATAGTTGCTCAATGTGTCCTCCATTTTCTTGGATGCAGTACATGATCCTCCTTCCGGTCTCTTCCACAAGGTTAATATTATTCATTTTCTCTTGTATCTTTCGGGCAAGTAGTTCGCAAGTATTGATTGTCACCGAATACACCTCTTCCTTCATGCACCCCCATAAAAAGAAGTCCATGGGAGTCAAATCCGGACTCCTTGGGGGCCAAGTAATCGGCCCATTCCGTCCAATCCACGGTTCCCGATAGTTGGCGTTCAGAAAATGTCTTACCGCATTTGTGGAATGAGGTGGGGCTCCGTCCTGTTGAAACCCCAAGCGCCGTCTCACAGCAAGTGGGACATCCTCCAGCAAGATTGGACGCTCGTTCTCTAAAAATTCCAAATACTTCACACTGTTTAGCGAACCTTCGATAATGTACGGCCCGATAAGCTGTCGGTCAATTATACCGGCCCATACATTAACGGAGAACCGGTACTGTGTTCTTGTTTCTTTGACCACTATTGGGTTTTCAATTGTTCACGTGTGGTCATTGTGGTTATTGAAGTATCCTGCACGGATTAAGGTGCACTCGTCCGTCCAAAGGATGATTTTCGAGAAAAATGCATCCTCATCCCTTTTCGCTGTCATAATCCTGCTGAACTCAAGCCGGAGTGGTTTATCTCTTTCCAGAAGCTCCTGAACTTGCAGCGTATGAAACGGATGCATATTCTCTTTGTTTAAAACGTTCCTTACGCTCCAGTGAGAGACCGGTAACTGAGCTGCAACTCGCCTTGTACTGGTTTTGGGATCGTTTCTCACAGTTCTTAAAATTCTCTCCTCCATGGCCGGCGTCAGCGACCGGCGGGGCTGGTCGGCTTGAGTTGCAGTCCAAAATAACGTTCCATTCCGGAACCGACGGTGTGTAGACGTGAAGGTTCCTGTCTCAACGTAATGTTTACAAACTAAACATCTTACATACTTGTATTATTTTTACATACTTGCGTTTGGCAGTCGACGGTTGGGAAATCTGCGTCCATATTCTTGAGGGGCTGTCGTTGCCACACAGTTGGCAAAACCGTAACAGAGATGAATATCCGCCAGCTCTTCTGGAGAATACATGTTTGTTTTCTGCCAGCTGTAGGTTTCTGTTTAGATTTTCCTTCTTTCATACCGTCACTCCACGTGGCGATCAAGTGTGCTATGCGCGCTGCAAACAGACGTCAACAACAACGCACGGTGGGTTGAATTCGTGTTTTACGCAACCGTTGATTAACGACCCAACCAGATGTGTTTAGTACAAATTTGCGACAAAACTTACAAGATAGAAAGTTGGTGTCAAATAGAGAGTTGTAGATCGGTTTGAGAGGCATCTTTTGGTTAGACAAAACAATAAACTTTATTACGTATTTTTTGAAATAATGAGGGAAAATCCTTAGAAAAACAAAAGTTTTAGATTCGTTTATCCCTGAAATGTGTCTAAATGCAACTTAATGAAAGTAAAAAGGACGCTATTAAGTTGGAAATTTAACAAACTATTCGATGAAGGTAACAGTTTTGTGTTTAATGGCATAGTTTTAGAGTTAGAGCCAATTTCTGGCAAGCATAGACCAAAACAGAAAAAGTTTAATAAATCAGTGATTTTTGAGATTTGATTATATGCGTAGAACAATTTTTTTATTCAAGTATGATCTTCTATCGCCCCTTAAAATATTTGCACTAAGGAACCGAACACCCTGTATATGTAAACAATGCTTGTAGATTGTAAACAAAAAACATATTTAAGGGTTTGCAATCATTATTTAGTAAATGATATAATATGTAAATAAATCATCATAAAAAAAACAATTATCAAAAATGTTGCAATAAACGAAATGTTTACTTAAGTAGAAAATAGTATTCTATAGAATGGCTCTCATTAACATTTGTGGACTTCTCTTAGACTGTGAGAAGTCTATAATTGTAAATCTGCACTCTTCTATATCTGTGTTAGCATTTTATAAAAATAAAATTTAATATTTAATATTCTTGAAGTTACAGAAAAAAATGTAAACGGAAATGTTTGTTGTTTCAGCCGTTTTCGTTTGTTTGTTTCAAACAGCATCTCAGTTTGAATCATACTAAAATTTGTTTGAAACAACCCGTAAGAGTTGGTAGAATCAACCCACCAATCTGGTTATTTTCGTAGCTGTCATAATGAAACAACCAACATAATGGTTAATTCAAACGGATGTTAGTTGAGCATAACTGCGTAATTCCTGAAACATTTACTCTCAAAATTTTAGTTTGTTTTAACCATCGTGGGTATTTAAATCAAACTAATATGATGTTTGTGCTCAATTCAACGTGAAATACCGGTTAAATGAAACTAGAAAATGTTTGCGTTTACCAATCTTTTTTCTCAGTGATAAAATATCAATGCTAGACAAAATCGTCAAAAGGTCAAAAGTAACAATTGTAAACAATTACTCAAAACGTAAATTACCAGGAATCTATATCCACTACCGACGGACGGGAAGGTAATAACTCCCTCTATCTGTTTCTGGTACTATTTTGTTTGTGGGAGCGAGCAGATCCCAGAAAAATACGCTAGAAGTCATTGTTTACAAATGTCACTTTCGACCTTACAACAATTTTATCTAGATTTATTGTTTAGTACTATTGGACAGCTCCGAAACATTTTTTTATTGCATATAATAAAGCCAGATGATGGACAATATAATCATAAGCATAGATCAACCTCAAATTAATGGAGGAAACATGAAATAAATAGTGATTTTAGATCATCTAAATAAGAAATAAACTTAGATGTGCGTAGATGTGAGAAGGAGCTGATGAAGCCATTTCCTCCGGTACACGCGAACAAAGGCACAATTTTAGCGAACTTCTTCAGCAGGTAGGAAACTGATGGTTTATGTGCTTTATGTGTTTTGTATGTTTTATGATTTTTAATTAATTTTTAGCTCAGCCCTTGGGGCATTGTTAGTTAAAATTTGATAACCTACTTAACCTACAACTAGAACTACAATTTGAAAAGCCTAAGGGTGGGGAACCAGATTCCAGAAGATCTGGTGATCCGATGTCAGGCAGCGTGCCCTGTACCGATTGATAGACTCACTAAAACGATCGTCAACCATTTTTATCTCGGCCAGACGGTGGACCTCAGATGTTCTTGTCCTCGGAGGGGTGTTCAGGATCATCCGGAGGAACTTGTTTTGAGCACGCTAAAGTTTTAGGTGATGTGTTTTTGCGCAACTCTCCCAGGTTGGCATGCCGTACTCAAGCTTCAACAGAACGTTAGACTTTGTGGCAGTTTTGTAAACCTGCTCCCTGAAAATAAGCTTGCTGTCTATGGTAACGCCAAGATAGACAACTGATTTTGCCCATTCCACCGTTATGTTGTTTAGGATTATTACAATCCTCAGCTGGAACAAGTTTGGGAGAGTTGGAGTGTGGAAATAGCATGACCTGGGTATTCGCCGCGTTGATACAGATCTTCCATTCGGTGAAGTATTCTGCGGTATCATCGGTTAACAACGGCAGATATCCATTTTCAAGTAGCGGGGGTATGTCCGAGGTGAATAGGTTGAACAAAAGTGGACCTTGTATACTTCCCTGCGGAACACAGGTGGAGATCTCTGGTGCATCGGAAACTGCACCCTGCAGCGAAACACGGAATGTCCTGTCCGACAAATAATTTTAAACTATCTTCACCAGGAAGATGGAAAAATTGTATCGTTTAAGCTTGTACACCAGGCCATCGTGCCAAACGTTATCAAAGGCCTTCTCGATGTCGAGAACTGCCATGGCAGATGATTTAGAAACAGGCTTGTTTCGCTTGTGGATGTTAATGACTCGATTATGTTGGTGAATTGTCGACCGACCCCTTCGGAATCCGAACTGCTCGTCGAGCAAGTTGTTAAGCTCGTCAGCAGACGAAGCCGACGGTAGATCGCTTTCTCAAACAGTTTCGATACTCCTGAGAGAAGGCTGGTGGACCTTTAGCTCTTGGAACTTGAAGGATCTTTCCTAGGGATCTTTCAGGATGGGGATGACTATGGCTGACTTCCAACACTAGGGGAAGTAGCCAAGTCGGAGGCATTGGTTGAAAACCGTGCTTGAGCTCCAAGTTCATGATGTTATCGAATCCTGGGGCCTTCATGTTCTTTGAGCCTTTGATATAAGTCAACAATTCGTCAGGTGAAGTCGTTGGGGCTTATATGGATGTTAGTAATAAGCACGCTAACGGTAGCTTCGCTTGGACTGACGATGTTATGTCCGAGATTGTGGAGGCTGAAGAAGTGTTGACTTATCTCAGCAGCCTTCTCTGCCGGAGTTATTAAGATATCCTTAGAGCCATCGCTGTCTAGTGGTTCAACGGTGGAATGGGCCTTGGCACTCGCCTTGGCTGGGCTTGGGCCTTGGCTAGGTTTCAATCAGAGTTTACTAAAATGGGTCCAATCATACTTGACTGGTAGAACTCAAAGGGTAAGATTTGGTGGTATTTTGTCATCAGTAGTGAATGTGACATCTGGAGTGCCACAAGGTTCTCATCTTGGACCATTATTGTTTATTTTGTTTGTCAATGATGTAGAATTGATTTTTAATCATTTGAATGTTTTAATATATGCTGACGACATGAAACTTTTCTTTGAAATATGTAAAGCATCTGATTTGAAAATATTTCAACGCGAAATCGATAAATTTCATACCTGGTGCACGAAAAGTTTACTAGAACTAAATGTTAAGAAATGTCATTCCATATCATTTTCAAGAAAACACATTATAAGGCAAGAAGCAGTTACCATTGGCCAGAAGCAAGTTGAAAGATGCAGTCATATTAAAGACCTAGGTGTTATACTTGACTCCAAACTATCCTTTGTGGAGCATTATAATAACATTATCTACAAGGCAACCAACATGCTTGGTTTTATCAAGAGGTTTAGTTTTCATTTCAAGGATCCCTACACTATAAAAACATTGTATATTGCATATGTTAGACCCATCCTTGAATATTGTAGCAAACTCTGGTCTCCATATCACAATTCACATGTAAATCGTATTGAATCAGTACAAAAACAGTTTTTGTTATTTGCTTTACGGAAGTTAGGATGGACGAGCCATCCTTTGCCGTCGTATGATTCAAGATGCATGCTAATTAATTTAGACACACTTAAAAAACGAAGAGAGTTTGCAATGGTAGCCTTCATAAATGATGTTATTGCGCAAAGAGTATACATTCCGGTGATTCTAGAAAATATAAACTTTTATGCCCCTATTCGCGGTCTAAGAAATAGAAACTTGTTTTATATCAACAATCATAGAACAGCCTATGCCAAAAACGGGCCATTAAATAGAATGATGTCGTGCTATAATGCATATAGTGAAATAATTGATATTACTATGGATAGAAAAACACTGAAAAATAAATTCTTTTTGAGGCTAGCAAGTGAGTAATAAAAAAATGTAAAAATAGAAACGAACATAGATGTTAAGAATGTAATGTAATTTAATATGTGGTCTACTATTGATTGACGCCAATAAAATAAATAGATGAGATAGAAGTTAATTTTTCTCAGCAAAGTTTCATTAAATTGAAATATCTACATTTCTGCAGAATCTAAAAATCCTCTTTATCATACAAATAAAAAGTTGAAATTTTTATCACCA